>JANJGN010002167.1:0-84023 GCA_026770705.1 Isurus oxyrinchus
TAAACAGAGGCAAACAGAGTTAGACAGAGACACGCAGAGGCAAACAGCGTGCAATAGAGTCAAATAGGGGCAAACAGAGTTAAACAGAGTCAAACAGAGCTCGAGACAGCCAAACTGGGGTTATGAGAATAATACAGATTTAAAGAGAGAGAAACAGAGGCAAACAGGGTTACACAGAGTTAAAGAGATGCAAACAGAGGTCAACAGATGCATAAAGTGGCAAACAGAGTTAAGCTGAGGCAAACAGAGTTAAACAGAGGCAAGCAGTGTTAACCTGAGGCAAGCTGAGGCAAACAGAGTTAACCTGAGGCAAGCAGATGTAAACAGAGTTAAACCAAGTTAAACAAAGGCAAACATAGTTCGATACAGGCAAGCAGGGTTAAAAAGAGGAAAACAGAGGCAGACCGAGTTAAGCAGAGTTCAACAGAGGCAAAAAGTGTGGAACAGAGGCAAACAGAGTTAAACAGAGTTAAACAGAGGCAAACAATGGTAAGCAGAGTTAAACAGAAGCAAACAGTGTTAAACAGAGTTAAACAGAGGCAAACTGAGGCAGACAGAGTTAATCAGGGACAATCAGAGTGAAACAGTGGCAAACAGAGATAAACAGAGTGAAACATTCTTAAACAGAGGCAAACAGAGTTAGACAGAGACACGCAGAGGCAAACAGCGTGCAATAGAGTCAAATAGGGGCAAACAGAGTTAGACAGAGTCAAACAGAGTTAAAGACAGCCAAACTGGGGTAATGAGAATAATACAGATTTAAAGAGAGGGAAACAGAGGCAAACAGAGTTACGCAGAGTTAAAGAGATGCAAACAGAGTTCAACAGATGGATAAAGTAGCAAACAGTGTTAAACAGAGGCAAACAGTGTTAAACAGAGCCAAACAGTGGTAAGCAGAGTTAAACAGAGGCAAACAGAGGCAAACAGATTTAAACATGTTAAACAGAGGAAAACAGAGGTAAACAGAGTGAAACGGAGGCAAACAGAGTTAAACAGATTTACACAGATGCAAACAGATGCAAACAGACTTAAACAGAGGCAAACAGAGTTACACAGAGTTAAGGAGTTGCAAACAGAGTTCAACAGATGCATAAAGTGGCAAACAGAGTTAAACAGAGGCAAACAGTGTTAAACAGAATCAAACAGTGGGAAGCAGAGTTAAACAGAGGCAAACAGAGGCAAACAGAGTTAAACAGATTTACACAGAGGCAAACAGATTTAAACAGAGTTAAACAGAGGAAAACAGAGGTAAACAGAGCGAAACAGAGGCAAACAGAGTTAAACAGATTTACACAGATGCAAACAGATGCAAACAGACTTAAACAGAGGCAAACGGAGTTAAACAGAGGCAAAAACAGTTAAAAAGAGTTAGACAGAGGCAAACAGAGTTAAAGGGACTTAAACAGGGGCGAACAGTTTTAAACAGAGTCAAACAGAGTAAAAGAGAGGCAAGCTGAGTTAAACAGAGGCAAACAGATTCAAACAGAGGCAAACAGATTCAAATGGAGGCAAACAGTGGTAAACAGAGATAAGCAGAGGCAAACAGAGGTAAACAGCAGCAAACAGAGGCAAACAGAGGTTAAAAGAATTCAACAGAGGCAAACAGAGTTAAAAAGAGTTAAACAGAGGCAAACAGAGGCAGAGTTAAACAGAGTTAAACAGAGGCAGAGTTAAACAGCGTTAAACAGATGCAAACAGAGTTAAACAGAGTCAAACAGAGCAAACAGAGGCAAACAGAGTTAAACAGATGCAAATAGAGTTAAACAGAGTCAAACAGAGCAAACAGAGGCAAACAGAGTTAAACAGAGGCAAACAGAGTTAAACAAAGTTACAATGAGGCAAACAGAGGTTAACAGATTTAAACAGAGGCAAACAGTGTTAAACAGAGACAAACAGAGTTAAACAGAGTTATAATGAGGCAAACAGCGTTAAACACAGGCAAACAAGTTTACCTGAGGGAAGCAGAGGCAAACAGAGTTAAACTGAGTAAAACAGATGCAAACAGAGTTCAACAGAGGCAAACAGAGGCACACAGAGTTAAGCAGACGGAAACAGAGTTAAACAGAGGCAAACACAATTAAACGGAATTAAACAGAGACAAACAGACTTAAACAGAGGCAAACCGAGGCAAACAGAGGTTAACAGAATTCAACAGAGGCAAATAGAGTTGAACACAGTTAAACAGAGTTAAACAGAGGCAAACAGATTCAAACAGAGGCAAACAGATTTAAACAGAGGCCAACAGAGTGAAACAGAGTTAAACAGGGGCAAACAGTGTTAAACAGAGGCAAACAGAGTTAAACCGAGGCAAAAAGAATTAAAAATCAAAACAAAACTGCGGATGCTGGAAATCCAAAACAAAAACAGAATTACCTGGAAAAACTCAGCAGGTCTGGCAGCATCGGAGGAGAAGAAAAGAGATGACGTTTCGAGTCAAAAAGGATTAACCTGAGGCAAGCAGAGGCAAGCAGAGTTAACCTGAGTTGTACAGAGGCAAACAGAGTTAAACAGAGGCAACCAGAGTTAAACAGAGACAAACAGATTTGAATAGAGTTAGACAGAGGCAACCAGAGGCAGACAGATTTAATCGGGGACAATCAGAGTGAAACAGAGGCAAGCAGAGATAAACAGAGTGAAACAGTCTTAAACAGAGGCAAACAGATTTAGACATAGACACGCAGAGGCAAACAGAGTGCAATAGAGTTAAATAGGGGCAAACAGAGTTAAACAGAGTCAAACAGAGCTCAAGACAGCCAAACTGGGGTTATGAGAATAATACAGATTTAAAGAGAGGGAAACAGAGGCAAACAGAGTTACGCAGAGTTAAAGAGATGCAAACAGAGTTCAACAGATGGATAAAGTGGCAAACAGAGTTAAACAGAGGCAAACAGTGTTAAACAGAGGCAAACAGTGGTAAGCAGTGTTAAAAAGAGGCAAACAGAGTTAACCTGAGGCAAGCAGATGCAAACAGAGTTAAAACAAGTTAAACAAAGGCAAACATAGTTCGATACAGGCAAGCAGGGTTAAAAAGAGCCAAACAGTGGTAAGCAGAGTTAAACAGAGGCAAACAGAGGCAAACAGATTTAAACAGAGTTAAACAGAGGAAAACAGAGGTAAACAGAGTGAAACGGAGGCAAACAGAGTTAAACAGATTTACACAGAGGCAAACAGATGCAAACAGACTTAAACAGAGGCAAACTGAGGCAAACAGAGGCAAAGACAGTTAAGCAGAGTTAAACAGAGTCAAACAGGGTTTAAAAGAGTTAAGCAGTGGCAAACAGAGGCAAAGAGAGGTTAAACAGAGGCAAAGCGAGGCAAACAGAGGTTAACAGAATTCAACAGATGCAAACAGATTTGAACAGATTTAAACAGAGTTAAACAGAGGCAAACAGAGTTAAAGGGACTTAAACAGGGGCGAACAGATTTAAACAGAGTCAAACACAGTAAAAGAGAGGCAAGCTGAGTTAAACAGAGGCAAACAGATTCAAACAGAGGCAAACAGATTCAAATGGAGGCAAACAGTGTTAAACAGAGATAAGCAGAGGCAAACAGAGGTAAACAGCAGCAAACAGAGGCAAACAGAGGTTAAAAGAATTCAACAGAGGCAAACAGAGTTAAAAAGAGTTAAACAGAGGCAAACAGAGGCAGAGTTAAACAGAGTTAAACAGAGGCAGAGTTAAACAGCGCTAAACAGATGCAAACAGAGTTAAACAGAGTCAAACAGAGCAAACAGATGCAGACAGAGTTAAACAGAGTCAAACAGAGCAAACAGAGGCAAACAGAGTTAAACATGCAAATAGAGTTAAACAGAGTCAAACAGAGCAAACAGAGGCAAACAGAGTTAAACAGAGGCAAACAGAGTTAAACCAAGTTACAATGAGGCAAACAGAGGTTAACAGATTTAAACAGAGGCAAACAGTGTTAAACAGAGACAAACAGAGTTAAACAGAGTTATACTGAGGCAAACAGCGTTAAACACAGGCAAACAAGTTAACCTGAGGGAAGCAGAGGCAAACAGAGTTAAACAGAGTAAAACAGATGCAAACAGAGTTCAACAGAGACAAACAGAGGCACACAGAGTTAAGCAGACGGAAACAGAGTTAAACAGAGGCAAACACAATTAAACGGAATTAAACAGAGACAAACAGACTTAAACAGAGACAAACAGATTTGAATAGAGTTAGACAGAGGCAACCAGAGGCAGACAGAGTTAATCAGAGACAATCAGAGTGAAACAGAGGCAAGCAGAGATATACAGAGTGAAACAGTCTTAAACAGAGGCAAATAGATTCAGACAGAGAGACGCAGAGGCAAACAGAGTGCAATAGAGTTAAATAGGGGCAAACAGAGTTAAACAGAGTGAAACAGAGCTCAAGACAGCAAAACTGGGGTTATGAGAATAATACAGATTTAAAGAGAGAGAAACAGAGGCAAACAGAGTTACACGGAGTTAAAGAGATGCAAACAGAGTTCAACAGATGCATAAAGTGGCAAACAGAGTAAAGCTGAGGCAAACAGAGTTAAACAGAGGCAAACAGATGCAAACAGAGTTAAAACAAGTAAAACAAAGGCAAACATAGTTCGATACAGGCAAGCAGGGTTAAAAAGAGGAAAACAGAGGCAGACCGAGTTAAGCAGAGTTCAACAGAGGCAAAAAGTGTGGAACAGAGGCAAACAGTGGTAAGCAGAGTTAAACAGAAGCAAACAGAGGCAAACAAAGTTAAACAGAGGCAAACTGAGGCAGACAGAGTTAATCAGGGACAATCAGAGTGAAACAGTGGCAAACAGAGATAAACAGAGTGAAACATTCTTAAACAGAGGCAAACAGAGTTAGACAGAAACACGCAGAGGCAAACAGCGTGCAATAGAGTTAAATAGGGGCAAACAGAGTTAGACAGAGTTAAAGACAGCCAAAGTGTGGTAATGAGAATAATACAGATTTAAAGAGAGGGAAACAGAGGCAAACAGAGTTACGCAGAGTTAAAGAGATGCAAACAGAGTTCAACAGATGGATAAAGTGGCAAACAGAGTTAAACAGAATCAAACAGTGGTAAGCAGAGTTAAACAAAGGCAAACAGAGGCAAACAAAGTTAAACAGAGGCAAACTGAGGCAAACAGATTTAAACATGTTAAACAGAGGAAAACAGAGGTAAACAGAGTGAAACGGAGGCAAACAGAGTTAAACAGATTTACACAGATGCAAACAGACTAAAACAGAGGCAAACAAGTTTACACAGAGTTAAAGAGTTGCAAACAGAGTTCAACAGATGCATAAAGTGGCAAACAGAGTTAAACAGAGGCAAACAGTGTTAAACAGAATCAAACAGTGGTAAGCAGAGTTAAACAGAGGCAAACAGAGGCAAACAGAGTTAAACAGAGGCAAACTGAGGCAAACAGATTTAAACAGAGTTAAACTGAGGAAAACAGAGGTAAACAGCGTAAAACGGAGGCAAACTGAGGCAAACAGATTTAAACAGAGTTAAACAGAGGAAAACAGAGGTAAACAGCGTAAAACGGAGGCAAACAGAGTTAAACAGATTTACACAGATGCAAACAGATGCAAACAGACTTAAACAGAGGCAAACAGAGTTAAACAGAGGCAAAGACAGTTAAACAGAGTTAGACAGAGGCAAACAGAGTTAAACAGACCAAACAGGGTTAAAAAGAGTTAAACAAAATCAAACAGAGGTACACAGAGTTAAGCAGTGGCAAACAGAGGCAAACAGAGGTTAAACAGAGGCAAACCGAGGCAAACAGAGGTTAACAGAATTCAACAGAGGCAAACAGATTTGAGCAGAGTTAAACAGAGTTAAACAGAGGCAAACAGAGTTAAAGAGACTTAAACAGGGGCGAACAGATTTAAACAGAGTTAAACAGAGTTAAAGAGAGGCAAGCTGAGTTAAACAGAGGCAAACAGATTCAAACAGAGGCAAACAGATTCAAATGGAGGCAAACAGTGTTAAACAGAGATAAGCAGAGGCAAACAGAGGCAAACAGCAGCAAACAGAGGCAAACAGAGGTTAAAAGAATTCAACAGAGGCAAACAGAGTTAAAAAGAGTTAAACAGAGGCAAACAGAGGCAGAGTTAAACAGAGGCAGAGTTAAACAGCGTTAAACAGATGCAAACAGAGTTAAACAGAGTCAAACAGAGCAAACAGAGGCAAACAGAGTTAAAGAGAGGCAAACAGAGTTAAACCAAGTTACAATGAGGCAAACAGAGGTTAACAGATTTAAACAGAGGCAAACAGTGTTAAACAGAGACAAACAGAGTTAACCTGAGTAAAACAGATGCAAACAGAGTTCAACAGAGGCAAACAGAGGCACACAGAGTTAAGCAGACGGAAACAGAGTTAAACAGAGGCAAACACAATTAAACGGAATTAAACAGAGACAAACAGACTTAAACAGAGGCAAACCGAGGCAAACAGAGGTTAACAGAATTCAACAGGGGCAAACGGAGTTGAACACAGTTAAACAGAGGCAAACAGAGGCAAACAGATTCAAACAGAGGGAAACAGATTTAAAGAGAAGCAAACAGAGTGAAACAGAGTTAAACAGGGGCAAACAGTGTTAAACAGAGTTAAACAGAGGCAAACAGAGTTAAACAGAGGCAAAAAGAATTAACCTGAGGCAAGCAGAGGCAAGCAGAGTTAACCTGAGTTGTACAGAGGCAAACAGAGTTAAACAGAGGCAACAAGAGTTAAACAGAGACAAACAGATTTAAATAGAGTTAGACAGAGGCAACCAGAGGCAGACAGACTTAATCAGGGACAATCAGAGTGAAACAGAGGCAAACAGAGATAAACAGAGTGAAACAGTCTTAAACAGAGGAAAACAGAGTTAGACAGAGACACGCAGAGGCAAACAGAGTGCAGTAGAGTTAAATAGGGGCAAACAGAGTTAAACAGAGTCAAACAGAGTTCAAGACAGCCAAACTGGGGTTATGAGAATAATACAGATTTAAAGAGAGAGAAACAGAGGCAAACAGAGTTACACAGAGTTAAAGAGATGCAAACAGAGTTCAACAGATGCATAAAGTGGCAAACAGAGTTAAGCTGAGGCAAACAGAGTTAAACAGAGGCAAACAGTGTTAACCTGAGGCAAGCTGAGGCAAACAGAGTTAACCTGAGGCAAGCAGATGCAAACAGAGTTAAACCAAGTTAAACAAAGGCAAACATAGTTCGATACAAGCAAACAGGGGTAAAAAGAGGAAAACAGAGGCAGATCGAGTTAAGCAGAGTTCAACAGAGGCAAAAAGTGTGGAACAGAGGCAAACAGAGTTAAACAGAGTTAAACAGAGACAAACAGAGGCAAACAGAGGCAAACAGAGTTATACAGAGTTAAAGAGAGCCAAACTGAAATAGAAAGAGGCAACCAGAGGCAAGCAGAGTGAAACAGAGTTAAACGGGGGCAAACAGTGTTAAAGAGTTAACCAGAGGCAAAAAGAGTTAAACAGAGGAAAACAGAGGTAAAGAGAGTGAAACGGAGGCAAACAGAGTTAAACAGAGTTGTACAGATGCAAACAGATACAAGCAGACTTAAACAGAGACAAACAGAGATAAACAGAGTTATCCTGAGGCAAACAGCGTTAAACACAGGCAAACAAGTTAACCTGACGGAAGCAGAGGCAAACAGAGTTAAACTGAGTAAAACAGATGCAAACAGAGTTCAACAGAGGCAAACAGAGGCACACAGAGTTAAGCAGACGGAAACAGAGTTAAACAGAGGCAAACACAATTAAAATGAATTAAACAGAGACAAACAGACTTAAACAGAGGCAAACCGAGGCAAACAGAGGTTAACAGAATTCAACAGAGGCAAACGGAGTTGAACACAGTTAAACAGAGTTAAACAGAGGCAAACAGATTCAAGCAGAGGCAAACAGATTTAAACAGAGGCAAACAGAGTGAAACAGAGTTAAACAGGGGCAAACAGTGTTAAACAGAGTTAAACAGAGGCAAACAGAGTTAAACAGAGGCAAAATGAATTAACCTGAGGCAAGCAGAGGCAAGCAGAGTTAACCTGAGTTGTACAGAGGCAAACAGAGTTAAACATAGACAACCAGAGTTAAACAGAGACAAACAGATTTAAATAGAGTGAGACAGTGGCAACCAGAGGCAGACAGAGTTAATCAGGGACAATCAGAGTGAAACAGAGGCAAACAGAGATAAACAGAGTGAAACAGTCTTAAACAGAGGCAAACAGAGTTAGACAGAGTTACGGAGATGCAAACAGAGTTCAACAGATGCATAAAGTGGCAAACAGAGTTAAGCTGAGGCAAACAGAGTTAAACAGAGGCAAACACTGTTAACCTGAGGCAAGCTGAGGCAAACAGAGTTAACCTGAGGCAAGCAGATGCAAACAGAGTTAAACCAAGTTAAACAAAGGCAAACATAGTTTGATACAGGCAAGCAGGGTTAAAAAGAGGAAAACAGAGGCAGATCGAGTTAAGCAAAGTTCAACAGAGGCAAAAACTGTGGAACAGAGGCAAACAGAGTTAAACAGAGTTAAACAGAGTTAAACAGAGGCAAACAGAGGCCAACAGAGGCAAACAGAGTTATACAGAGTTAAACAGAGTTCAAGAGAGGCAAACTGAAATAGACAGAGGCAACCAGAGGCAAGCAGAGTGAAACAGAGTTAAACGGGGGCAAACAGTGTTAAACAGAGTTAAACAGAGGCAAACAGAGTTAAACAGAGGAAAACAGAGGTAAAGAGAGTGAAACGGAGGCAAACAGAGTTAAACAGAGTTGCACAGATGCAAACAGATGCAAGCAGACTTAAACAGAGGCAAACAGAGTTAAACAGATTTAAACAGAGTCAAACAGAGTTAAACAGAGGCAAACAGACTTAAACAGAGGCAAACCGAGGCAAACAGAGGTTAAGGGAATTCAACAGAGGCAAACAGAGTTGCACACAGTTAAACAGAGTTAAACAGAGGCAAACAGATACAAACAGAGGCAAACAGATTTGAACACAGGAAAACAGAGTGAAACAGAGTTAAACAGGGGCAAACAGTGTTAAACAGAGTTAAACACAGGCAAACAGAGTTAAACAGAGGCAAAAAGAATTAACCTGAGGCAAGCAGAGGCAAACAGTGTTAAACTGAGTTGAACAGAGGCAAACAGATTTAAACATAGGCAACCAGAATTAAACAGAGACAAATAGATTTAAATAGAGTTAGACAGGGGCAACCAGAGGCAGACAGAGTTAATCTGGGACAATCAGAGTGAAACAGAGGCAAACAGAGATAAACAGAGTGAAACAGTCTTAAACAGAGGCAAACAGAGTTAAACAGAGACACGCAGAGGCAAACAGCGTGCAATAGAGTTAAATAGGGGCAAACAGAGTTAGACAGAGTCAAACAGAGTTAAAGACAGCCAAACTGGGGTAATGAGAATAATACAGATTTAAAGAGAGGGAAACAGAGGCAAACAGAGTTACGCAGAATTAAAGAGATGCAAACAGAGTTCAACAGATGCATAAAGTGGCAAACAGAGTTAAACAGAGGCAAACAGCGTCAAACAGAGGTAAGCAGAGTAAAACAGAGGCAAACAGAGGCAGAGTTAAACAGAGGCAAACTGAGGCAAACAGATTTAAACAGAGTTAAACAGAGGAAAACAGAGGTAAACAGAGTGAAACGGAGGCAAACAGAGTTAAACAGATTTACACAGATGCAAACAGATGCAAACAGACTTAAACAGAGGCAAACAGAGTTAAACAGAGGCAAAGACAGTTAAAAGTATTAACCTGAGGCAAGCAGAGGCAAATAGTGTTAAACTGAGTTGAACAGAGGCAAACAGATTTAAACATAGGCAACCAGAGTTAAACAGAGACAAACAGATTTAAAAAGAGTTAGAGAGAGGCAAACTGAGGCAGACAGAGTTAATCTGGGACAATCAGAGTGAAACAGAGGCAAACAGAGATAAACAGAGTGAAACAGTCTTAAACAGAGGCAAACAGAGTTAAACAGAGACACGCAGAGGCAAACAGCGTGCAATAGAGTTAAATAGGGGCAAACAGAGTTAGACAGAGTCAAACAGAGTTAAAGACAGCCAAACTGGGGTAATGAGAATAATACCGATTTAAAGAGAGGGAAACAGAGGCAAACAGAGTTACGCAGAGTTAAAGAGATGCAAACTGAGTTCAACAGATGGATAAAGTGGCAAACAGAGTTAAACAGAGGCAAACAGTGTTAAACAGAGGCAAACAGTGGTAAGCAGAGTTAAACAGAGGCAAACAGAGGCAAACAGAGGCAAACTGAGGCAAACAGATTTAAACAGAGTTAAACAGAGGAAAACAGAGGTAAACAGAGTGAAACGGAGGCAAACAGAGTTAAACAGATTTACACAGATGCAAACAGACTTAAACAGAGGCAAACAGAGTTACACAGAGTTAAAGAGTTGCAAACAGAGTTCAATAGATGCATAAAGTGGCAAACAGAGTTAAACAGAGGCACACAGTGTTAAACAGAGGCAAACAGTGGTACGCAGAGTTAAACAGAGGCAAACAGAGGCAAACAGAGTTAAACTGAGGCAAACCGAGGCAAACAGAGTTTAACAGAATTCAACAGATGCAAACAGATTTGAACAGAGTTGAACAGAGACAAGCAGATTTGAGAGAGTTAGACAGAGGCAACCAGAGGCAGACAGAGTTAATCAGGGACAATCAGAGTGAAACAGTGGCAAACAGAGATAAACAGAGTGAAACAGTCTTAAACAGAGGCGAACAGAGTTAAACAGAGACACGCAGAGGCAAACAGCGTGCAATAGAGTTAAATAGGGGCAAACAAAGTTAGACAGAGTCAAACAGAGTTAAAGACAGCCAAACTGGGGTAATGAGAATAATACAGATTTAAAGAGAGGGAAACAGAGGCAAACAGAGTTACGCAGAGTTAAAGAGATGCAAACAGAGTTAAACAGATGCATAAAGTGGCAAACAGAGTTAAACAGAGGCAAACAGTGCTAAACAGAGGCAAACAGTGGTAAGCAGTGTTAAACAGAGGCAAACAGAGGCAGAGTTAAACAGAGGCAAACTGAGGCAAACAGATTTAAACAGAGTTAAACAGAGGAAAACAGAGGTAAACAGAGTGAAACGGAGGCAAACAGAGTTAAACAGATTTACACAGATGCAAACAGATGCAAACAGACTTAAACAGAGGCAAACAGAGTTAAACAGAGGCAAAGACAGTTAAACAGAGTTAGACAGAGGCAAACAGAGTTAAAAAAACCAAACAGGGTTAAAAAGAGTTAAACAGAATCAAACAGAGGTAAACAGAGTTAAACAGAGGCAAACATGGTTTAAAAGAGTTAAGCAGTGGCAAACAGAGGCAAACAGAGTTAAACAGAGGCAAACCGAGGCAAACAGAGGATAACAGAATTCAACAGAGGCAAACAGATTTGAACAAAGTTAAACAGAGTTAAACAGAGGCAAACAGAATTAAAGGGACTTAAACAGGGGCGAACAGATTTAAACAGAGTCAAACAGAATTAAAGAGAGGCAAGCTGAGTTAAACAGAGGCAAACAGAGTCAAACAGAGGCAAACAGATTTAAATGGAGGCAAACAGCGTTAAACAGAGATATACAGAGGCAAACAGAGGCAAACAGCAGCAAACAGTGGCAAACAGAGGTTAAAAGAATTCAACAGAGGCAAACAGAGTTAAAAAGAGTTAAACAGAGGCAAACAGAGGCAGGGTTAAACAGAGTTAAACAGAGGCAGAGTTTAACAGCGTTAAACAGATGCAAACACAGTTAAACAGAGTCAAACAGAGCAAACAGAGGCAAACAGAGTTAAGCAGAGACAAACAGAGATAAATAGAGTTACACTGAGGCAAACAGCGTTAAACACAGGCAAACAAGTTAACCTGAGGGTAGCAGAGGCAAACAGAGCTAAACTGAGTAAAACAGAGTTAAAAAGAGTTAAACAGAGGCAAACAGAGGCACACAGAGTTAAGCAGATGGAAACAGAGTTAAACAGAGGCAAACACAATTAAACGGAATTAAACAGAGACAAACAGACTTAAACAGAGGCAAACCGAGGCAAACAGAGGTTAACAGAATTCAACAGCGGCAAACAGAGTTGAACACAGTTAAACAGAGTTAAACAGAGGCAAACAGATTCAAACAGAGGCAAACAGATTTAAACAGAGGCAAACAGAGTGAAACAGAGTTAAACAGGGGCAAACAGTGTTAAACAGAGTTAAACAGAGGCAAACAGAGTTAAACAGAGGCAAAAAGAATTAAAAACCAAATCAAAACTGCGGATGCTGGAAATCCAAAACAAAAACAGTATTACCTGGAAAAACTCAGCAGGTCTGGCAGCATCGGCGGAGAAGAAAAGAGTTGACGTTTCGAGTCAAAAAGAATTAACCTGAGGCAAGCAGAGGCAAGCAGAGTTAACCTGAGTTGTACAGAGGCAAACAGAGTTAAACAGAGGCAACCAGAGTTAAACAGAGACAAACAGATTTGAATAGAGTTAGACAGAGGCAATCAGAGGCAGACAGAGTTAATCGGGGACAATCAGAGTGAAACAGAGGCAAGCAGTGATAAAGAGAGTGAAACAGTCTTGAACAGAGGCAAACAGATTTAGACAGAGACACGCAGAGGCAATCAGAGTGCAATAGAGTTAAATAGGGGCAAACAGAGTTAAACAGAGTCAAACAGAGCTCAAGACAGCCAAACTGGGGTTATGAGAATAATACAGATTTAAAGAGAGAGAAACAGAGGCAAACAGTTTTACACAGAGTTAAAGAGATGCAAACAGAGTTCAACAGATGCAAAAAGAATTAACCTGAGGCAAGCAGAGGCAAGCAGAGTTAACCTGAGTTGTACAGAGGCAAACAGAGTTAAACACAGGCAAACAGAGTTAAACAGAGGCAAAAAGAATTAACCTGAGGCAAGCAGAGGCAAACAGAGTTAAACTGAGTTGAGCAGAGGCAAACAGATTCAAACAGAGTGAAACAGAGGCAATCTGAGGCAAACAGATTTAAACAGAGTTAAACAGAGTGAAACGGAGGCAAACAGAGTTAAACAGATTTACACAGATGCAAACAGATGCAAATAGACTTAAACAGAGGCAAACAGAGTTAAACAGAGGCAAAGACAGGTAAACAGAATTAGACAGAGGCAAACAGAGTTAAACAGACCAAACAGAGGTAAACAGAGTTAAACAGAGTCAAATAGGGTTTAAAAGAGTTAAACAGTGGCAAACAGAGGCAAACAGAGTTAAACAGATGCAAACCGAGGCAAACAGAGGATAACAGAATTCAACAGAGGCAAACAGATTTGAACAGAGTTAAACAGAGGTAAACAGAGGCAAACAGAGTTAAAGGGACTTAAACAGGGGCGAACAGATTCAAACAGAGTCAAACAGAGTTAAAGAGAGGCAAGCTGAGTTAAACAGAGGCAAACAGATTCAAACAGAGGCAAACAGATTTAAATGGAGGCAAACAGTTTTAAACAGAGATTAACAGAGGCAAACAGAGGCAAACAGCAGCAAACAGAGGCAAACAGAGGTTAAAAGAATTCAACACAGGCAAACAGAGATAAAAAGAGTTAAACAGAGGCAAACAGAGGCAGAGTTAAACAGAGTTAAACAGAGGCACAGTTAAACAGCGTTAAACAGATGCAAACAGAGTTAAACAGAGTCAAACAGAGCAAACAGAGGCAAACAGAGTTAAACAGAGGCAAACAGAGTTAAACCAAGTTACAATGAGGCAAACAGAGGTTAACAGAGTTAAACAGAGGTTAACAGTGTTAAACAGAGGCAAACAGAGTTAAACAGATACAAACAGAGATAAACAGAGTTATACTGAGGCAAACAGCGTTAAACGCAGGCAAACAAGTTAACCTGAGGGAAGCAGAGGCAAACAGAGTTAAACTGAGTAAAACAGATGCAAACAGAGTTCAACAGAGGCAAACAGAGGCACACAGAGTTAAGCAGACGGAAACAGAGTTAAACAGAGGCAAACAGTGTTAAACAGAGTTAAACACAGGCAAAGAGATTTAAACAGAGGCAAAAAGAATTAACCTGAGGCAAGCAGAGGCAAACAGAGTTAAACAGAGTTGCACAGATGCAAACAGACTTAAACAGAGGCAAACAGAGTTAAACAGATTTAAACAGAGTCAAACAGAGTTAAACAGAGGCAAACAGAGTGGAACAGAGTTAAACAGGGGCAAACAGACTTAAGCAGAGGCAAACCGAGGCAAACAGAGGTTAAAAGAATTCATCAGAGTCAAACAGAGTTGAACACAGTTAAACAGAGTTAAACAGAGGCAAACAGATTCAAACAGAGGCAAACAGATTTAAACAGAGGAAAACAGAGTGAAACAGAGTTAAACATTGGCAAACAGTGTTAAACAGAGTTAAACACAGGCAAACAGACTTAAACAGAGGCAAAAAGAATTAACCTGAGGCAAGCAGAGGCAAACAGAGTTAAACTGAGTTGAACAGAGGCAAACAGGTTCAGAGTGAAACAGAGGCAATCTGAGGCAAACAGATTTAAACAGAGTTAAACAGAGGAAAACAGAGGTAAACAGAGTGAAACGGAGGCAAACAGAGTTAAACAGATTTACACAGATGCAAACAGATGCAAACAGACTTAAACAGAGGCAAACAGAGTTAAACAGAGGCAAATACTGTTAAACAGAGTTAGACAAAGGCAAACAGAGTTAAACAGACCAAACAGGGTTAAAAAGAGTTAAACAGAATCAAACAGAGGTAAACAGAGTTAAATAGAGTCAAACAGGGTTTAAAAGAGTTAAACAGTGGCAAACAGAGGCAAACAGAGTTCAACAGATGCAAACCGAGGCAAACAGAGGATAACAGAATTCAACAGAGGCAAACAGATTTGAACAGAGTTAAACAGTGTTAAACAGAGGCAAACAGAGTTAAAGGGACTTAAACAGGGGCGAACAGATTTAAACAGAGTCAAACAGAGTTAAAGAGAGGCAAGCTGAGTTAAACAGAGGCAAACAGATTCAAACAGAGGCAAACAGATTTAAATGGAGGCAAACAGTTTTAAACAGAGTTAAACAGGGGCGAACAGATGTAAACAGAGTCAAACAGAGTTAAAGAGAGGCAAGCTGAGTTAAACAGAGGCAAACAGAGGCAAACAGCAGCAAACAGAGGCAAACAGAGGTTAAAAGAATTCAACAGAGGCAAACAGAGATAAAAAGTTAAACAGAGGCAAACAGAGGCAGAGTTAAACAGAGTTAAACAGAGGCACAGTTAAACAGCGTTAAACAGATGCAAACAGAGTTAAACAGAGTCAAACAGAGCAAACAGAGGCAAACAGAGTTAAACAGAGGCAAACAGAGTTAAACAAAGTTACAATGAGGGAAACAGAGGTTAACAGAGTTAAACAGAGGCAAACAGTGTTAAACAGAGGCAAACAGAGTTAAACAGACACAAACAGAGATAAACAGAATTATACTGAGGCAAACAGCGTTAAACACAGGCAAACAAGTTAACCTGAGGGAAGCAGAGGCAAACAGAGTTAAACTGAGTAAAACAGATGCAAACAGAGTTCAACAGAGGCAAACAGAGGCACACAGAGTTAAGCAGACGGAAACAGAGTTAAACAGAGGCAAACACAATTAAACGGAATTAAACAGAGACAATCAGGCTTAAACAGTGGCAAACCGAGGCAAACAGAGGTTAAAAGAATTCAACAGAGGCAAACAGAGTTGAACACAGTTAAACAGAGTTAAACAGAGGCAAACAGATTCAAACAGAGGCAAACAGATTTAAACAGAGGCAAACAGAGTGAAACAGAGTTAAACAGGGGCAAACAGTGTTAAACAGAGTTAAACAGAGGCAAACAGAGTTAAACAGAGGCAAAAAGAATTAACCTGAGGCAAGCAGAGGCAAGCAGAGATAAATGGAGTTGTACAGAGGCAAACAGAGTCAAACAGAAGCAACCAGAGTTAAACAGAGACAAACAGATTTGAATAGAGTTAGACAGAGGCAACCAGAGGCAGACAGAGTTAATCAGGGACAATCAGAGTGAAACAGAGGCAAGCAGAGATAAACAGTTTGAAACAGTCTTAAACAGAGGCAAACAGAGTGAAACAGAGTTAAACAGGGGCAAACAGTGTTAAACAGAGTTAAACACAGGCAAACAGATTTAAACAGAGGCAAAAAGAATTAACCTGAGGCAAGCAGAGGCAAACAGAGTTAAACTGAGTTGAACAGAGGCAAACAGATTCAAACAGAGTGAAACAGAGGCAATCTGAGGCAAACAGATTTAAACAGAGTTAAACAGAGTAAAACAGAGGTAAACAGAGTGAAACGGAGGCAAACAGAGTTAAACAGATTTACACAGATGCAAACAGATGCAAACAGACTTAAACAGAGGCAAACAGAGTTAAACAGAGGCAAATACAGTTAAACAGAGTTAGACAAAGGCAAACAGAGTTAAACAGACCAAACAGGGTTTAAAAGAGTTAAACAGTGGCAAACAGAGGCAAACAGAGTTCAACAGATGCAAACCGAGGCAAACAGAGGATAACAGAATTCAACAGAGGCAAACAGATTTGAACAGAGTTAAACAGTGTTAAACAGAGGCAAACAGAGTTAAAGGGACTTAAACAGGGGCAAACAGATTTAAACAGAGTCAAACAGAGTTAAAGAGAGGCAAGCTGAGTTAAACAGAGGCAAACAGATTCAAACAGAGGCAAACAGATTTAAATGGAGGCAAACAGTTTTAAACAGAGATTAACAGAGGCAAACAGAGGCAAACAGCAGCAAACAGAGGCAAACAGAGGTTAAAAGAATTCAACACAGGCAAACAGAGATAAAAAGTTAAACAGAGGCAAACAGAGGCAGAGTTAAACAGAGTTAAACAGAGGCAGAGTTTAACAGCGTTAAACAGATGCAAACAGAGTTAAACAGAGTCAAACAGAGCAAACAGAGGCAAACAGAGTTAAACAGAGGCAAACAGAGTTAAACAGAGGCAAATACAGTTAAACAGAGTTAGACAAAGGCAAACAGAGTTAAACAGACCAAACAGGGTTAAAAAGAGTTAAACAGAATCAAACAGAGGTAAACAGAGTTAAACAGAGTCAAACATGGTTTAAAAGAGTTAAACAGTGTTAAACAGAGGCAAACAGAGTTAAACAGATGCAAACCGAGGCAAACAGAGGATAACAGAATTCAACAGAGGCAAACAGATTTGAACAGAGTTAAACAGAGTTAAACAGAGGCAAACAGAGTTAAAGGGACTTAAACAGGGGCGAACAGATTTAAACAGAGTCAAACAGAGTTAAAGAGAGGCAAGCTGAGTTAAACAGAGGCAAACAGCAGCAAACAGAGGCAAACAGAGGTTAAAAGAATTCAACAGAGGCAAACAGAGATAAAAAGAGTTAAACAGAGGCAATCAGAGGCAGAGTTAAACAGAGTTAAACAGAGGCAGAGTTAAACAGCGTTAAACAGATGCAAACAGAGTTAAACAGAGTCAAACAGAGCAAACAGAGGCAAACAGAGTTAAATAGAGATAAACAGAGGCAAACAGAGGCAAACAGCAGCAAACAGAGGCAAACAGAGGTTAAAAGAGTTCAACACAGGCAAACAGAGTTAAACAGAGGCAAACAGAGGCAGAGTTAAACAGAGTTAAACAGAGGCAGAGTTAAACAGCGTTAAACAGATGCAAACAGAGTTAAACAGAGTCAAACAGAGCAAACAGAGGCAAACAGAGTTAACCAAAGTTACAATGAGGCAAACAGAGGTTAACAGAGTTAAACAGAGGCAAACAGTGTTAAACAGAGGCAAACAGAGTTAAACAGAGACAAACACAGATAAATAGAGTTATACTGAGGCAAACAGCGTTAAACACAGGCAAACAAGTTAACCTGAGGGAAGCAGAGGCAAACAGAGTTAAACTGAGTAAAACAGATGCAAACAGAGTTCAACAGAGGCAAACAGAGGCACACAGAGTTAAGCAGACGGAAACAGAGTTAAACAGAGGCAAACACAATTAAACGAAATTAAACAGAGACAAACAGACTTAAACAGAGGCAAACCGAGGCAAACAGAGGTTAACAGAATTCAAAAGAGGCAAACAGAGTTGAACACAGTTAAGCAGAGTTAAACAGAGGCAAACAGATTTAAACAGAGGCAAACAGTGTTAAACAGAGTTAAACAGCGGCATACATTGTCAAACAAAGTTAAACATAGGCAACCAGAGTTAAACAGAGACAAACAGATTTAAATAGAGTTCGACAGAGGCAACCAGAGGCAGATAGAATTAATCAGGGACAATCAGAGTGAACCAGAGGCAAACAGATATAAACAGAGTGAAACAGTCTTAAACAGAGGCAAACAGAGTTAGACAGAGACACGCAGAGGCAAACAGAGTGCAATAGAGTTAAATAGGGGCAAACAGAGTTAGACAGAGTCAAACAGAGTTAAAGACAGCCAAACTGGGGTAATGAGACTAATACAGATTTAAAGAGAGGGAAACAGAGGCAAACAGAGTTACACAGAGTTAAAGAGATGCAAACAGAGTTCAACAGATGCATAAAGTGGCAAAAACAGTCAAGATGAGGCAAACAGTGTTAAACAGAGGCAAACAGTGGTAAGCAGAGTTAAACAGAGGCAAACAGAGGCAAAGAGATTTAAACAGAGGCAAACTGAGGCAAACAGATTTAAACAGAGTTAAACTGAGGTAAACAGAGTGAAACGGAGGCAAACAGAGTTAAACAGATTTACACAGATGCAAACAGATGCAAACAGACTAAAACAGCGGCAAACAGAGTTAAACAGGAAACAGGTTAAAAGGAGTTAAACAGAATCAAACAGAGGTAAGCAGAGTTAAGCAGAGGCAAACAAGAGTTTTAAAGAGTTAAACAGTGGCAAACAGAGGCAAACAAAGTTAAACAGAAGCAAACGGAGGCAACCAGAGGTTAACAGAATTCAACAGAGGCAAACAGATTTGAACAGAGTTAAACAGAGGCGAACAGAGTTAAAGGGACTTAAACAGGGGTGAACAGATTTAAACAGAGTCAAGCAGAGTGAAAGAGAGGCAACCTGAGTTAAACAGAGGCAAACAGATTCAAACAGAGGCTAGCAGATTTAAACGGAGGCAAACAGTGTTAAACAGAATTAAACAGAGGCAAAGAGAGGCAAACAGAAGCAAACAGAGGCAAACAGAGGTTAAAAGAATTCAACAGAGGCAAACAGAGTTAAAAAGAGTTAAACAGAGGCCAACAGATGCAAACAGAGTTAAACAGAGTCCAACAGAGTTAAACAGAGTTAGACAGAGTTAAACAAAGGAAAACAGAGGTAAACAGAGTGAAACGGAGGCAAACAGAGGTAAACAGAGTTGCACAGATGCAAACAGAATTAAATAGAGGCAAACAGAGTTAAACAGAGGCAAACCGAGGCAAACAGAGGTTAACAGAATTCAAAAGAGGCAAACAGAGTTGAACACAGTTAAACAGAGTTACACAGAGGCAAACAGATTCAAACAGAGGCAAACAGATTTAAACAGAGGCAAACAGTGTTAAACAGAGTTAAATAGAGGCTAACAGAGGTTCAAATAATTCAACAGAGGCAAACAGAGTTAAAAAGAGTTAAACAGAGGCAAAGAGAGGCAAACAGAGTTAAACAGAGTCCAACAGAGTTAAACAGATGCAAACAGAGTTAGACAGAGTCAAACAGAGCAAACAGAGGCAAACAGAGTTAAACAGAGGCAAACAGAGTTAAACAGAGGCAAATACAGTTAAACAGAGTTAGACAAAGGCAAACAGAGTTAAACAGACCAAACAGGGTTAAAAAGAGTTAAACAGAATCAAACAGAGGTAAACAGAGTTAAACAGAGTCAAACATGGTTTAAAAGAGTTAAACAGTGTTAAACAGAGGCAAACAGAGTTAAACAGATGCAAACCGAGGCAAACAGAGGATAACAGAATTCAACAGAGGCAAACAGATTTGAACAGAGTTAAACAGAGTTAAACAGAGGCAAACAGAGTTAAAGGGACTTAAACAGGGGCGAACAGATTTAAACAGAGTCAAACAGAGTTAAAGAGAGGCAAGCTGAGTTAAACAGAGGCAAACAGCAGCAAACAGAGGCAAACAGAGGTTAAAAGAATTCAACAGAGGCAAACAGAGATAAAAAGAGTTAAACAGAGGCAATCAGAGGCAGAGTTAAACAGAGTTAAACAGAGGCAGAGTTAAACAGCGTTAAACAGATGCAAACAGAGTTAAACAGAGTCAAACAGAGCAAACAGAGGCAAACAGAGTTAAATAGAGATAAACAGAGGCAAACAGAGGCAAACAGCAGCAAACAGAGGCAAACAGAGGTTAAAAGAGTTCAACACAGGCAAACAGAGTTAAACAGAGGCAAACAGAGGCAGAGTTAAACAGAGTTAAACAGAGGCAGAGTTAAACAGCGTTAAACAGATGCAAACAGAGTTAAACAGAGTCAAACAGAGCAAACAGAGGCAAACAGAGTTAACCAAAGTTACAATGAGGCAAACAGAGGTTAACAGAGTTAAACAGAGGCAAACAGTGTTAAACAGAGGCAAACAGAGTTAAACAGAGACAAACACAGATAAATAGAGTTATACTGAGGCAAACAGCGTTAAACACAGGCAAACAAGTTAACCTGAGGGAAGCAGAGGCAAACAGAGTTAAACTGAGTAAAACAGATGCAAACAGAGTTCAACAGAGGCAAACAGAGGCACACAGAGTTAAGCAGACGGAAACAGAGTTAAACAGAGGCAAACACAATTAAACGAAATTAAACAGAGACAAACAGACTTAAACAGAGGCAAACCGAGGCAAACAGAGGTTAACAGAATTCAAAAGAGGCAAACAGAGTTGAACACAGTTAAGCAGAGTTAAACAGAGGCAAACAGATTTAAACAGAGGCAAACAGTGTTAAACAGAGTTAAACAGCGGCATACATTGTCAAACAAAGTTAAACATAGGCAACCAGAGTTAAACAGAGACAAACAGATTTAAATAGAGTTCGACAGAGGCAACCAGAGGCAGATAGAATTAATCAGGGACAATCAGAGTGAACCAGAGGCAAACAGATATAAACAGAGTGAAACAGTCTTAAACAGAGGCAAACAGAGTTAGACAGAGACACGCAGAGGCAAACAGAGTGCAATAGAGTTAAATAGGGGCAAACAGAGTTAGACAGAGTCAAACAGAGTTAAAGACAGCCAAACTGGGGTAATGAGACTAATACAGATTTAAAGAGAGGGAAACAGAGGCAAACAGAGTTACACAGAGTTAAAGAGATGCAAACAGAGTTCAACAGATGCATAAAGTGGCAAAAACAGTCAAGATGAGGCAAACAGTGTTAAACAGAGGCAAACAGTGGTAAGCAGAGTTAAACAGAGGCAAACAGAGGCAAAGAGATTTAAACAGAGGCAAACTGAGGCAAACAGATTTAAACAGAGTTAAACTGAGGTAAACAGAGTGAAACGGAGGCAAACAGAGTTAAACAGATTTACACAGATGCAAACAGATGCAAACAGACTAAAACAGCGGCAAACAGAGTTAAACAGGAAACAGGTTAAAAGGAGTTAAACAGAATCAAACAGAGGTAAGCAGAGTTAAGCAGAGGCAAACAAGAGTTTTAAAGAGTTAAACAGTGGCAAACAGAGGCAAACAAAGTTAAACAGAAGCAAACGGAGGCAACCAGAGGTTAACAGAATTCAACAGAGGCAAACAGATTTGAACAGAGTTAAACAGAGGCGAACAGAGTTAAAGGGACTTAAACAGGGGTGAACAGATTTAAACAGAGTCAAGCAGAGTGAAAGAGAGGCAACCTGAGTTAAACAGAGGCAAACAGATTCAAACAGAGGCTAGCAGATTTAAACGGAGGCAAACAGTGTTAAACAGAATTAAACAGAGGCAAAGAGAGGCAAACAGAAGCAAACAGAGGCAAACAGAGGTTAAAAGAATTCAACAGAGGCAAACAGAGTTAAAAAGAGTTAAACAGAGGCCAACAGATGCAAACAGAGTTAAACAGAGTCCAACAGAGTTAAACAGAGTTAGACAGAGTTAAACAAAGGAAAACAGAGGTAAACAGAGTGAAACGGAGGCAAACAGAGGTAAACAGAGTTGCACAGATGCAAACAGAATTAAATAGAGGCAAACAGAGTTAAACAGAGGCAAACCGAGGCAAACAGAGGTTAACAGAATTCAAAAGAGGCAAACAGAGTTGAACACAGTTAAACAGAGTTACACAGAGGCAAACAGATTCAAACAGAGGCAAACAGATTTAAACAGAGGCAAACAGTGTTAAACAGAGTTAAATAGAGGCTAACAGAGGTTCAAATAATTCAACAGAGGCAAACAGAGTTAAAAAGAGTTAAACAGAGGCAAAGAGAGGCAAACAGAGTTAAACAGAGTCCAACAGAGTTAAACAGATGCAAACAGAGTTAGACAGAGTCAAACAGAGCAAACAGAGGCAAACAGAGTTAAACAGAGGCAAACAGAGTTAAACAAAGTTACAGTGACGCAAACAGAGGTTAACAGAGTTAAACAGAGGCAAACAGTGTTAAACAGAGGCAAACAGAGTTAAACAGAGACAAACAGAGATAAACAGAGTTATACTGAGGCAAACAGCGTTAAACAGAGGCAAACAAGTTAACCTGAGGGAAGCAGAGGCAGAGTTAAACTGAGTAAAACAGATGCAAACAGAGTTCAACTGAGGCAAACAGAGGCACACAGAGTTAAGCAGACGGAAACAGAGTTAAACAGAGGCAAACAGAATTAAACGGAATTAAACAGAGGCAAACAGAGATAAACAGAGGTATACTGAAGCAAACAGAGTTAAACAAAGGCAAACAGAGTTAAATAGCTTTAGACAGAGGCAAGCAGAGGCAGACAGAGTTAAACAGAATTAAACAGAGGCAAAAAGATGAAACAGAGGCAAACAGAGTTAAACAGAGGCAAACAGCGATAAGCAGAGTTAAACAGAGGAAAACAGAGGCAGATAGACTTAAGCAGAGTTAAACAGAGGCAAAAAGAGTGGAAAAGAGGCAAACAGAGTTAAACAGAGTTACACAGAGAGAAACAGTGTTAAACAGAGTTAAACAGAGGCAAACAGAGTGGAACAGATTTAAACAGAGGCAAACAAGTTAACCTGAGGGAAGCAGAGGCAAACAGAGTTAAACTGAGTAAAACAGATCCAAACAGAGTTCAACAGAGGCAAACAGAGGCACACAGAGTTAAGCAGACGGAAACAGATTTAAACAGAGGCAAACAGAATTAAACGGAATTAAACAGAGGCAAACAGAGATAAACAGAGTTATACTGAGGCAAACAGAGTTACACAAAGGCAAACAGAGTTAAATAGCTTGAAATAGAGGCAAGCAGAGGCAGACAGAGTTAAACAGAATTAAACAGAGGCAAAAAGAGTGAAACAGAGACAAACAGAGTTAAACAGAGGCAAACAGAGGCAAACAGCGTTAAGCAGAGTTAAACAGAGGAAAACAGAGGCAAATAGACTTAAGCAGATTTAAACAGAGGCAAAAAGAGTGGAACAGAGGCAAACAGAGTTAAACAGAGTTACACAAAGAGAAACAGTGTTAAACAGAGTTAATCAGAGGCAAACAGAGTGGAACAGAGGCAGACAGATTTAAACAGAGTTACACAGAGAGACACAGAGTTAAACAAAGTTAAACAGAGGAAAACAGAGGCAAACAGAGTTATACAGAGTTAAACAGAGTGAAACAGAGGCAAACAGAGATAAACAGAGTGAAACAGTCTTAAACAGAGGCAAACAGAGTTAGACAGAGACACGCAGAGGCAAACAGAGTGCAATAGAGTTAAATAGGGACAAACAGAGTCAAACAGAGTTAAAGACAGCCAAACTGGGGTTATGAGAATAATACAGATTAAAAGAGAGGTAAACAGAGGCAAACAGAGTTACACAGAGTTAAAGAGATGCAAAAAGAGTTCAACAGCTGCATAAAGTGGCAAACAGAGTTAAGCTACGGCAAACAGAGTTAAACAGAGGCAAACAGTGTTAAACAGAGTTAAACAGAGGCAAACAGAGTTAATCTGAGGCAAGCAGATGCAAACAGAGTTAAAACAGGTTAAACAAAGGCAAACAGAATTAGATACAGGCCAACAGGGTTAAACAGAGGCAAACAAAATTAAATAGACTTAAAACGAGGCAAAGAGAAGCAGACAGAGCTGAACAGAATTAAACAGAGGCAAACAGAGTGAAACAGATGCAAGGAGACTTAAATGGATTTAAATAGAATTAAATAAATGGAAACAGAGTTAACCAGAGGCGAACAGAGTTAAACAGAATAAAACGGTGGTAGGCAGAGCTAAACAGGTGCAAACAAAGGCAAACAGAGTTTATCAGAGGCAAACAGATGCAAACAGATTTAAGCACAGTTAAACAGAGGCAAACAGCGTTAAGCAGAGTTAAACAGTGGAAAACAGAGGCAGATAGAGTTAAGCAGAGTTAAACAGAGGTAAAAAGAGTGGAACAGAGGCAAACAGAGTTAAACAGAGTTACACAGAGAGAAACAGTGTTAAACAGAGTTAAACAGAGGCAAACAGAGTGGAACAGAGTTAAACAGAGGCAAAAAGTTTAACCTGAGGGAAGCACAGGCAAACAGAGTTAAACTGAGTAAAACAGATCCAAACAGAGTTTAACAGAGGCAAACAGAGGCACACAGAGTTAAGCAGACGGAAACAGATTTAAACAGAGGCAAACAGAATTAAACGGAATTAAATAGAGGCAAGCAGAGATAAACAGAGTGAAACAGTCTTAAACAGAGGCAAACAGATTTAGACAGAGAGGCGCAGAGGCAAACAGAGTGCAATAGAGTTAAATAGGGGCAAACAGAGTTAAACAGAGTCAAACAGAGCTCAAGACAGCCAAACTGGGGTTATGAGAATAATACAGATTTAAAGAGAGGTAAACAGAGGCAAACAGAGTTACACAGAGTTAAAGAGATGCAAACAGAGTTCAACAGCTGCATAAAGTGGCAGAGTTAAGCTACGGCAAACAGAGTTAAACAGAGGCAAACAGTGTTAAACAGAGTTAAACAGAGGCAAACAGAGTTAATCTGAGGAAAGCAGATGCAAACAGAGTTAAAACAGGTTAAACAAAGGCAAACAGAATTAGATACAGGCCAACAGGGTTAAACAGAGGCAAACAAAATTAAATAGACTTAAAACGAGGCAAATAGAAGCAGACAGAGCTGAACAGAATTAAACAGAGGCAAACAGAGTGAAACAGATGCAAGGAGACGTAAATGGATTTAAACAGAATTAAACAAATGGAAACAGAGTTAACCAGAGGCGAACAGAGTTAAACAGAATAAAACGGTGGTAGGCAGAGCTAAACAGGTGCAAACAAAGGCAAACAGAGTTAAGCAGAGGCAAACAGATGCAAACAGATTTAAGCACAGTTAAACAGAGGCAAACAGCGTTAAGCAGAGTTAAACAGTGGAAAGCAGAGGCAGATAGAGTTAAGCAGAGTTAAACAGAGGCAAAAAGAGTGGAACAGAGGCAAACAGAGTTAAACAGAGTTACACAGAGAGAAACAGTGTTAAACAGAGTTAAACAGAGGCAAACAGAGTGGAACAGAGTTAAACAGAGGCAAAAAGTTTAACCTGAGGGAAGCACAGGCAAACAGAGTTAAACTGAGTAAAACAGATCCAAACAGAGTTCAACAGAGGCAAACAGAGGCACACAGAGTTAAGCAGACGGAAACAGATTTAAACAGAGGCAAACAGAATTAAACGGAATTACATAGAGGCAAACAGAGATAAACAGAGTTATACTGAGGCAAACAGAGTTAAACAAAGGCAAACAGAGTTAAATAGCTTGAAACAGAGGCAAGCAGAGGCAGACAGAGTTAAACAGAATTAAACAGAGGCAAAAAGAGTGAAACAGAGGCAAACAGAGTTAAACAGAGGCAAACAGAGGCAAACAGCGTTAAGCAGAGTTAAACAGAGGAAAACAGAGGCAGATAGAGTTAAGCAGAGTTAAACAGAGGCAAAAAGAGTGGAACAGAGGCTAACAGAGTTAAACAGAGACAAACAGAGGCAAACAGAGTTAAACAGAGTCCAACAGAGTTAAACAGAGTTAAACAGATGCAAACAGAGTTAGACGGAGTCAAACAGAGTTAAACAGAGGCAAACAGAGTTAAACAGAGGCAAACAGAGTTAAACAAAGTTACAGTGACGCAAACAGAGGCTAACAGAGTTAAACAGAGGCAAACAGTGTTAAACAGAGGCAAACAAGTTAACCTGAGGGAAGCAGAGGCAAACAGTGTTAAACTGAGTAAAACAGATGCAAACAGAGTTCAACAGAGGCAAACAGAGGCACACAGAGTTAAGCAGACGGAAACAGAGTTAAACAGAGGCAAACACAATTAAACGGAATTAAACAGAGGCAAACAGAGATAAACAGAGTTATACTGAGGCAAACAGAGTTAAACAAAGGCAAACAGAGTTAAATAGCTTGAAACAGAGGCAAGCAGAGGCAGACAGAGTTAAACAGAGGCAAAAAGAGTGAAACACAGGCAAACAGAGTTAAACAGAGGCAAACAGAGGCAAACAGCGTTAAGCAGAGTTAAACAGAGGAAAACAGAGGTAGATAGACTTAAGCAGAGTTAAACAGAGGCAAAAAGAGTGGAACAGAGGCAAACAGAGTTAAACAGAGTTACACAGAGAGAAACAGTGTTAAACAGAGTTAAACAGAGGCAAACAGAGTGGAACAGAGTTAAACCGAGGCAAAAAATTTAACCTGAGGGAAGCAGAGGCAAACAGAGTTAAACTGAGTAAAACAGATCCAAACAGAGTTCAACAGAGGCAAACAGAGGCACACAGAGTTAAGCAGACGGAAACAGATTTAAACAGAGGCAAACAGAATTAAACGGAATTACATAGAGGCAAACAGAGATAAACAGAGTTATACTGAGGCAAACAGAGTTAAACAAAGGCAAACAGAGTTAAATAGCTTGAAACAGAGGCAAGCAGAGGCAGACAGAGTTAAACAGAATTAAACAGAGGCAAAAAGAGTGAAACAGAGGCAAACAGAGTTAAACAGAGGCAAACAGAGGCAAACAGCGTTAAGCAGAGTTAAACAGAGGAAAACAGAGGCAGATAGAGTTAAGCAGAGTTAAACAGAGGCAAAACGAGTGGAACAGAGGCTAACAGAGTTAAACAGAGACAAACAGAGGCAAACAGAGTGAAACAGAGGCAAACAGAGTTAAACAGAGTTAAACAGATGCAAACAGAGTGGAACAGAGTCAAACAGAGCAAACAGAGGCAAACAGAGTTAAACAGAGGCAAACAGAGTTAAACAGAGGCAAACAAGTTAACCTGAGGGGAGCAGAGGCAAACAGAGTTAAACTGAGTAAAACAGAGTTAAACAGAGTCAAACAGAGCAAACAGAGGCAAACAGAGTTAAACAGAGGCAAACAGAGTTAAACCAAGTTACAATGAGGCAAACAGAGGTTAACAGAGTTAAACAGAGGTTAACAGTGTTAAACAGAGGCAAACAGAGTTAAACAGACACAAACAGAGATAAACAGAGTTATACTGAGGCAAACAGCGTTAAACGCAGGCAAACAAGTTAACCTGAGGGGAGCAGAGGCAAACAGAGTTAAACTGAGTAAAACAGATGCAAACAGAGTTAAACAGAGGCAAACAGAATTAAACGGAATTACATAGAGGCAAACAGAGATAAACAGAGTTATACTGAGGCAAACAGAGTTAAACAAAGGCAAACAGAGTTAAATAGCTTGAAACAGAGGCAAGCAGAGGCAGACAGAGTTAAACAGAATTAAACAGAGGCAAAAAGAGTGAAACAGAGGCAAACAGAGTTAAACAGAGGCAAACAGAGGCAAACAGCGTTAAGCAGAGTTAAACAGAGGAAAACAGAGGCAGATAGAGTTAAGCAGAGTTAAACAGAGGCAAAAAGAGTGGAACAGAGGCTAACAGAGTTAAACAGAGACAAACAGAGGCAAACAGAGTTAAACAGAGTCCAACAGAGTTAAACAGAGTTAAACAGATGCAAACAGAGTTAGACAGAGTCAAACAGAGCAAACAGAGGCAAACAGAGTTAAACAGAGGCAAACAGAGTTAAACAAAGTTACAGTGACGCAAACAGAGGCTAACAGAGTTAAACAGAGGCAAACAGTGTTAAACAGAGGCAAACAAGTTAACCTGAGGGAAGCAGAGGCAAACAGAGTTAAACTGAGTAAAACAGATGCAAACAGAGTTCAACAGAGGCAAACAGAGGCACACAGAATTAAGCAGACGGAAACAGAGTTAAACAGAGGCAAACACAATTAAACGGAATTAAACAGAGGCAAACAGAGATAAACAGAGTTATACTGAGGCAAACAGAGTTAAACAAAGGCAAACAGAGTTAAATAGCTTTAAACAGAGGCAAGCAGAGGCAGACAGAGTTAAACAGAATTAAACAGAGGCAAAAGGATGAAACAGAGGCAAACAGAGTTAAACAGAGGCAAACAGCGATAAGCAGAGTTAAACAGAGGGAAACAGAGGCAGATAGACTTAAGCAGAGTTAAACAGAGGCAAAAAGAGTGGAAAAGAGGCAAACAGAGTTAAACAGAGTTACACAGAGAGAAACAGTGTTAAACAGAGTTAAACAGAGGCAAACAGAGTGGAACAGATTTAAACAGAGGCAAACAAGTTAACCTGAGGGAAGCAGAGGCAAACAGAGTTAAACTGAGTAAAACAGATCCAAACAGAGTTCAACAGAGGCAAACAGAGGCACACAGAGTTAAGCAGAAAGAAACAGATTTAAACAGCGGCAAACAGAATTAAACGGAATTAAACAGAGGCAAACAGAGATAAACAGAGTTATACTGAGGCAAACAGAGTTAAACAAAGGCAAACAGAGTTAAATAGCTTGAAATAGAGGCAATCAGAGGCAGACAGACTTAAACAGAATTAAACAGAGGCAAAAAGAGTGAAACAGAGACAAACAGAGTTAAACAGCGGCAAACAGAGGCAAATAGCGTTAAGCAGAGTTAAACAGTGGAAAACAGAGGCAAATAGACTTAAGCAGAGTTAAACAGAGGCAAAAAGAGTGGAACAGAGGCAAACAGAGTTAAACAGAGTTACACAGAGAGAAACAGTGTTACACAGAGTTAATCAGAGGCAAACAGAGTGGAACAGAGTTAAACAGAGGCAAACAAGTTAACCTGAGGGAAGCAGAGGCAAACAGAGTAAAGCTGAGTAAAACAGATCCAAACAGAGTTCAACAGAGGCAAACAGAGGCACACAGATTTAAGCAGACGGAAACAGATTTAAACAGAGGCAAACAGAATTAAACGGAATTAAACAGAGGCAAACAGAGATAAACAGCGTTATACTGAGGCAAACAGAGTTAAACAAAGGCAAACAGAGTTAAATAGCTTGAAACAGAGGCAAGCCGAGGCAGACAGAGTTAAACCGAATTAAACAGAGGCAAAAAGAGTGAAACAGAGGCAAACAGAGTTAAACAGGGGCAAACAGAGGCAAACAGTGTTAAGCAGAGTTAAACAGAGGAAAACAGAGGCAGATAGAGTTAAGCAGAGTTAAACAGAGGCAAAAAGAGTGGAACAGAGGCAAACAGAGTTAAACAGAGTTACACAGAGAGAAACAGTGTTAAACAGAGGCAAACAGAGTGGAACAGAGGCAAACAGATTTAAACAGAGTTACACAGAGAGACACAGAGTTAAACAGAGTTAAACAGAGGCAAACAGAGGCAAACAGAGGCAAACACAGTTATACAGAGTTAAACAGAGTGAAACAGAGGCAAACAGAGATAAACAGAGTGAAACAGTCTTAAAAAGAGGCAAACAGAGTTAGACAGAGACACGCAGAGGCAAACAGAGTGCAATAGAGTTAAATAGGGACAAACAGAGTTAAACAGAGTTAAAGACAACCAAACTGGGGTTATGAGAATAATACAGATTTAAAGACAGGTAAACAGAGGCAAACAGAGTTACACAGAGTTAAAGAGATGCAAACAGAGTTCAACAGCTTCATAAAGTGGCAAACAGAGTTAAGCTGCGGCAAACAGAGTTAAACAGAGGCAAACAGTGTTAACCAGAGTTAAACAGAGGCAAACAGAGTTAATCTGAGGCAAGCAGATGCAAACAGAGTTAAACCATGTTAAACAAAGGCAAACAGAATTAGATACAGGCCAACAGGGTTAAACAGAGGCAAACAAAATTAAATAGACTTAAAACGAGGCAAATAGAAGCAGACAGAGCTGAACAGAATTAATCAGAGGCAAACAGAGTGAAACAGATGCAAGGAGACTTAAATGGATTTAAACAGAATTAAACAATTGGAAACAGAGTTAACCAGAGGCGAACAGAGTTAAACAGAATAAAACGGTGGTAGGCAGAGCTAAACAGGTGCAAACAAAGGCAAACAGAGTTAAACAGAGGCAAACAGATGCAAACAGATTTAAGCACAGTTAAACAGAGGCAAACAGCGTTAAGCAGAGTTAAACAGTGGAAAACAGAGGCAGATAGAGTTAAGCAGAGTTAAACAGAGGCAAAAAGAGTGGAACAAAGGCAAACAGAGTTAAACAGAGTTACACAGAGAGAAACAGTGTTAAACAGAGTTAAACAGAGGCAAACAGAGTGGAGCAGAGTTAAACAGAGGCAAACAAGTTAACCTGAGGGAAGCAGAGGCAAACAGAGTTAAACTGAGTAAAACAGATCCAAACAGAGTTCAAAGGAGGCAAACAGAGGCACACAGAGTTAAGCAGACGGAAACAGATTTAAACAGAGGCAAACAGAATTAAACGGAATTAAACAGAGGCAAACAGAGATAAAAAGAGTTATACTGAGGCAAACAGAGTTAAACAAAGGCAAACAGAGTTAAATAGCTTGAAACAGAGGCAAGCAGAGGCAGACAGAGTTAAACAGAGGCAAAAAGAGTGAAACACAGGCAAACAGAGTTAAACAGAGGCAAACAGAGGCAAACAGCGTTAAGCAGAGTTAAACAGAGGAAAACAGAGGTAGATAGACTTAAGCAGAGTTAAACAGAGGCAAAAAGAGTGGAACAGAGGCAAACAGAGTTAAACAGAGTTACACAGAGAGAAACAGTGTTAAACAGAGTTAAACAGAGGCAAACAGAGTGGAACAGAGTTAAACCGAGGCAAAAAATTTAACCTGAGGGAAGCAGAGGCAAACAGAGTTAAACTGAGTAAAACAGATCCAAACAGAGTTCAACAGAGGCAAACAGAGGCACACAGAGTTAAGCAGACGGAAACAGATTTAAACAGAGGCAAACAGAATTAAACGGAATTACATAGAGGCAAACAGAGATAAACAGAGTTATACTGAGGCAAACAGAGTTAAACAAAGGCAAACAGAGTTAAATAGCTTGAAACAGAGGCAAGCAGAGGCAGACAGAGTTAAACAGAATTAAACAGAGGCAAAAAGAGTGAAACAGAGGCAAACAGAGTTAAACAGAGGCAAACAGAGGCAAACAGCGTTAAGCAGAGTTAAACAGAGGAAAACAGAGGCAGATAGAGTTAAGCAGAGTTAAACAGAGGCAAAAAGAGTGGAACAGAGGCTAACAGAGTTAAACAGAGACAAACAGAGGCAAACAGAGTTAAACAGAGTCCAACAGAGTTAAACAGAGTTAAACAGATGCAAACAGAGTTAGACAGAGTCAAACAGAGCAAACAGAGGCAAACAGAGTTAAACAGAGGCAAACAGAGTTAAACAAAGTTACAGTGACGCAAACAGAGGTTAACAGAGTTAAACAGAGGCAAACAGTGTTAAACAGAGGCAAACAAGTTAACCTGAGGGGAGCAGAGGCAAACAGAGTTAAACTGAGTAAAACAGATGCAAACAGAGTTCAACAGAGGCAAACAGAGGCACACAGAGTTAAGCAGACGGAAACAGATTTAAACAGAGGCAAACAGAATTAAACGGAATTACATAGAGGCAAACAGAGATAAACAGAGTTATACTGAGGCAAACAGAGTTAAACAAAGGCAAACAGAGTTAAATAGCTTGAAACAGAGGCAAGCAGAGGCAGACAGAGTTAAACAGAATTAAACAGAGGCAAAAAGAGTGAAACAGAGGCAAACAGAGTTAAACAGAGGCAAACAGAGGCAAACAGCGTTAAGCAGAGTTAAACAGAGGAAAACAGAGGCAGATAGAGTTAAGCAGAGTTAAACAGAGGCAAAACGAGTGGAACAGAGGCTAACAGAGTTAAACAGAGACAAACAGAGGCAAACAGAGTTAAACAGAGTCCAACAGAGTTAAACAGAGTTAAACAGATGCAAACAGAGTTAGACAGAGTCAAACAGAGCAAACAGAGGCAAACAGAGTTAAACAGAGGCAAACAGTGTTAAACAGAGTTAAATAGAGGCTAACAGAGGTTCAAATAATTCAACAGAGGCAAACAGAGTTAAAAAGAGTTAAACAGAGGCAAAGAGAGGCAAACAGAGTTAAACAGAGTCCAACAGAGTTAAACAGATGCAAACAGAGTTAGACAGAGTCAAACAGAGCAAACAGAGGCAAACAGAGTTAAACAGAGGCAAACAGAGTTAAACAAAGTTACAGTGACGCAAACAGAGGTTAACAGAGTTAAACAGAGGCAAACAGTGTTAAACAGAGGCAAACAGAGTTAAACAGAGACAAACAGAGATAAACAGAGTTATACTGAGGCAAACAGCGTTAAACAGAGGCAAACAAGTTAACCTGAGGGAAGCAGAGGCAGAGTTAAACTGAGTAAAACAGATGCAAACAGAGTTCAACTGAGGCAAACAGAGGCACACAGAGTTAAGCAGACGGAAACAGAGTTAAACAGAGGCAAACAGAATTAAACGGAATTAAACAGAGGCAAACAGAGATAAACAGAGGTATACTGAAGCAAACAGAGTTAAACAAAGGCAAACAGAGTTAAATAGCTTTAGACAGAGGCAAGCAGAGGCAGACAGAGTTAAACAGAATTAAACAGAGGCAAAAAGATGAAACAGAGGCAAACAGAGTTAAACAGAGGCAAACAGCGATAAGCAGAGTTAAACAGAGGAAAACAGAGGCAGATAGACTTAAGCAGAGTTAAACAGAGGCAAAAAGAGTGGAAAAGAGGCAAACAGAGTTAAACAGAGTTACACAGAGAGAAACAGTGTTAAACAGAGTTAAACAGAGGCAAACAGAGTGGAACAGATTTAAACAGAGGCAAACAAGTTAACCTGAGGGAAGCAGAGGCAAACAGAGTTAAACTGAGTAAAACAGATCCAAACAGAGTTCAACAGAGGCAAACAGAGGCACACAGAGTTAAGCAGACGGAAACAGATTTAAACAGAGGCAAACAGAATTAAACGGAATTAAACAGAGGCAAACAGAGATAAACAGAGTTATACTGAGGCAAACAGAGTTACACAAAGGCAAACAGAGTTAAATAGCTTGAAATAGAGGCAAGCAGAGGCAGACAGAGTTAAACAGAATTAAACAGAGGCAAAAAGAGTGAAACAGAGACAAACAGAGTTAAACAGAGGCAAACAGAGGCAAACAGCGTTAAGCAGAGTTAAACAGAGGAAAACAGAGGCAAATAGACTTAAGCAGATTTAAACAGAGGCAAAAAGAGTGGAACAGAGGCAAACAGAGTTAAACAGAGTTACACAAAGAGAAACAGTGTTAAACAGAGTTAATCAGAGGCAAACAGAGTGGAACAGAGGCAGACAGATTTAAACAGAGTTACACAGAGAGACACAGAGTTAAACAAAGTTAAACAGAGGAAAACAGAGGCAAACAGAGTTATACAGAGTTAAACAGAGTGAAACAGAGGCAAACAGAGATAAACAGAGTGAAACAGTCTTAAACAGAGGCAAACAGAGTTAGACAGAGACACGCAGAGGCAAACAGAGTGCAATAGAGTTAAATAGGGACAAACAGAGTTAAACAGAGTTAAAGACAGCCAAACTGGGGTTATGAGAATAATACAGATTAAAAGAGAGGTAAACAGAGGCAAACAGAGTTACACAGAGTTAAAGAGATGCAAAAAGAGTTCAACAGCTGCATAAAGTGGCAAACAGAGTTAAGCTACGGCAAACAGAGTTAAACAGAGGCAAACAGTGTTAAACAGAGTTAAACAGAGGCAAACAGAGTTAATCTGAGGCAAGCAGATGCAAACAGAGTTAAAACAGGTTAAACAAAGGCAAACAGAATTAGATACAGGCCAACAGGGTTAAACAGAGGCAAACAAAATTAAATAGACTTAAAACGAGGCAAAGAGAAGCAGACAGAGCTGAACAGAATTAAACAGAGGCAAACAGAGTGAAACAGATGCAAGGAGACTTAAATGGATTTAAATAGAATTAAACAAATGGAAACAGAGTTAACCAGAGGCGAACAGAGTTAAACAGAATAAAACGGTGGTAGGCAGAGCTAAACAGGTGCAAACAAAGGCAAACAGAGTTAAACAGAGGCAAACAGATGCAAACAGATTTAAGCACAGTTAAACAGAGGCAAACAGCGTTAAGCAGAGTTAAACAGTGGAAAACAGAGGCAGATAGAGTTAAGCAGAGTTAAACAGAGGTAAAAAGAGTGGAACAGAGGCAAACAGAGTTAAACAGAGTTACACAGAGAGAAACAGTGTTAAACAGAGTTAAACAGAGGCAAACAGAGTGGAACAGAGTTAAACAGAGGCAAAAAGTTTAACCTGAGGGAAGCACAGGCAAACAGAGTTAAACTGAGTAAAACAGATCCAAACAGAGTTCAACAGAGGCAAACAGAGGCACACAGAGTTAAGCAGACGGAAACAGATTTAAACAGAGGCAAACAGAATTAAACGGAATTAAATAGAGGCAAGCAGAGATAAACAGAGTGAAACAGTCTTAAACAGAGGCAAACAGATTTAGACAGAGAGGCGCAGAGGCAAACAGAGTGCAATAGAGTTAAATAGGGGCAAACAGAGTTAAACAGAGTCAAACAGAGCTCAAGACAGCCAAACTGGGGTTATGAGAATAATACAGATTTAAAGAGAGGTAAACAGAGGCAAACAGAGTTACACAGAGTTAAAGAGATGCAAACAGAGTTCAACAGCTGCATAAAGTGGCAGAGTTAAGCTACGGCAAACAGAGTTAAACAGAGGCAAACAGTGTTAAACAGAGTTAAACAGAGGCAAACAGAGTTAATCTGAGGAAAGCAGATGCAAACAGAGTTAAAACAGGTTAAACAAAGGCAAACAGAATTAGATACAGGCCAACAGGGTTAAACAGAGGCAAACAAAATTAAATAGACTTAAAACGAGGCAAATAGAAGCAGACAGAGCTGAACAGAATTAAACAGAGGCAAACAGAGTGAAACAGATGCAAGGAGACGTAAATGGATTTAAACAGAATTAAACAAATGGAAACAGAGTTAACCAGAGGCGAACAGAGTTAAACAGAATAAAACGGTGGTAGGCAGAGCTAAACAGGTGCAAACAAAGGCAAACAGAGTTAAGCAGAGGCAAACAGATGCAAACAGATTTAAGCACAGTTAAACAGAGGCAAACAGCGTTAAGCAGAGTTAAACAGTGGAAAACAGAGGCAGATAGAGTTAAGCAGATTTAAACAGAGGCAAAAAGAGTGGAACAGAGGCAAACAGAGTTAAACAGAGTTACACAGAGAGAAACAGTGTTAAACAGAGTTAAACAGAGGCAAACAGAGTGGAACAGAGTTAAACCGAGGCAAAAAATTTAACCTGAGGGAAGCAGAGGCAAACAGAGTTAAACTGAGTAAAACAGATCCAAACAGAGTTCAACAGAGGCAAACAGAGGCACACAGAGTTAAGCAGACGGAAACAGATTTAAACAGAGGCAAACAGAATTAAACGGAATTACATAGAGGCAAACAGAGATAAACAGAGTTATACTGAGGCAAACAGAGTTAAACAAAGGCAAACAGAGTTAAATAGCTTGAAACAGAGGCAAGCAGAGGCAGACAGAGTTAAACAGAATTAAACAGAGGCAAAAAGAGTGAAACAGAGGCAAACAGAGTTAAACAGAGGCAAACAGAGGCAAACAGCGTTAAGCAGAGTTAAACAGAGGAAAACAGAGGCAGATAGAGTTAAGCAGAGTTAAACAGAGGCAAAACGAGTGGAACAGAGGCTAACAGAGTTAAACAGAGACAAACAGAGGCAAACAGAGTGAAACAGAGGCAAACAGAGTTAAACAGAGTTAAACAGATGCAAACAGAGTGGAACAGAGTCAAACAGAGCAAACAGAGGCAAACAGAGTTAAACAGAGGCAAACAGAGTTAAACAGAGGCAAACAAGTTAACCTGAGGGGAGCAGAGGCAAACAGAGTTAAACTGAGTAAAACAGAGTTAAACAGAGTCAAACAGAGCAAACAGAGGCAAACAGAGTTAAACAGAGGCAAACAGAGTTAAACCAAGTTACAATGAGGCAAACAGAGGTTAACAGAGTTAAACAGAGGTTAACAGTGTTAAACAGAGGCAAACAGAGTTAAACAGACACAAACAGAGATAAACAGAGTTATACTGAGGCAAACAGCGTTAAACGCAGGCAAACAAGTTAACCTGAGGGGAGCAGAGGCAAACAGAGTTAAACTGAGTAAAACAGATGCAAACAGAGTTAAACAGAGGCAAACAGAATTAAACGGAATTACATAGAGGCAAACAGAGATAAACAGAGTTATACTGAGGCAAACAGAGTTAAACAAAGGCAAACAGAGTTAAATAGCTTGAAACAGAGGCAAGCAGAGGCAGACAGAGTTAAACAGAATTAAACAGAGGCAAAAAGAGTGAAACAGAGGCAAACAGAGTTAAACAGAGGCAAACAGAGGCAAAAAGCGTTAAGCAGAGTTAAACAGAGGAAAACAGAGGCAGATAGAGTTAAGCAGAGTTAAACAGAGGCAAAAAGAGTGGAACAGAGGCTAACAGAGTTAAACAGAGACAAACAGAGGCAAACAGAGTTAAACAGAGTCCAACAGAGTTAAACAGAGTTAAACAGATGCAAACAGAGTTAGACAGAGTCAAACAGAGCAAACAGAGGCAAACAGAGTTAAACAGAGGCAAACAGAGTTAAACAAAGTTACAGTGACGCAAACAGAGGCTAACAGAGTTAAACAGAGGCAAACAGTGTTAAACAGAGGCAAACAAGTTAACCTGAGGGAAGCAGAGGCAAACAGAGTTAAACTGAGTAAAACAGATGCAAACAGAGTTCAACAGAGGCAAACAGAGGCACACAGAATTAAGCAGACGGAAACAGAGTTAAACAGAGGCAAACACAATTAAACGGAATTAAACAGAGGCAAACAGAGATAAACAGAGTTATACTGAGGCAAACAGAGTTAAACAAAGGCAAACAGAGTTAAATAGCTTTAAACAGAGGCAAGCAGAGGCAGACAGAGTTAAACAGAATTAAACAGAGGCAAAAGGATGAAACAGAGGCAAACAGAGTTAAACAGAGGCAAACAGCGATAAGCAGAGTTAAACAGAGGGAAACAGAGGCAGATAGACTTAAGCAGAGTTAAACAGAGGCAAAAAGAGTGGAAAAGAGGCAAACAGAGTTAAACAGAGTTACACAGAGAGAAACAGTGTTAAACAGAGTTAAACAGAGGCAAACAGAGTGGAACAGATTTAAACAGAGGCAAACAAGTTAACCTGAGGGAAGCAGAGGCAAACAGAGTTAAACTGAGTAAAACAGATCCAAACAGAGTTCAACAGAGGCAAACAGAGGCACACAGAGTTAAGCAGAAAGAAACAGATTTAAACAGAGGCAAACAGAATTAAACGGAATTAAACAGAGGCAAACAGAGATAAACAGAGTTATACTGAGGCAAACAGAGTTAAACAAAGGCAAACAGAGTTAAATAGCTTGAAATAGAGGCAAGCAGAGGCAGACAGACTTAAACAGAATTAAACAGAGGCAAAAAGAGTGAAACAGAGACAAACAGAGTTAAACAGCGGCAAACAGAGGCAAACAGCGTTAAGCAGAGTTAAACAGTGGAAAACAGAGGCAAATAGACTTAAGCAGAGTTAAACAGAGGCAAAAAGAGTGGAACAGAGGCAAACAGAGTTAAACAGAGTTACACAGAGAGAAACAGTGTTACACAGAGTTAATCAGAGGCAAACAGAGTGGAACAGAGTTAAACAGAGGCAAACAAGTTAACCTGAGGGAAGCAGAGGCAAACAGAGTAAAGCTGAGTAAAACAGATCCAAACAGAGTTCAACAGAGGCAAACAGAGGCACACAGATTTAAGCAGACGGAAACAGATTTAAACAGAGGCAAACAGAATTAAACGGAATTAAACAGAGGCAAACAGAGATAAACAGAGTTATACTGAGGCAAACAGAGTTAAACAAAGGCAAACAGAGTTAAATAGCTTGAAACAGAGGCAAGCCGAGGCAGACAGAGTTAAACCGAATTAAACAGAGGCAAAAAGAGTGAAACAGAGGCAAACAGAGTTAAACAGGGGCAAACAGAGGCAAACAGTGTTAAGCAGAGTTAAACAGAGGAAAACAGAGGCAGATAGAGTTAAGCAGAGTTAAACAGAGGCAAAAAGAGTGGAACAGAGGCAAACAGAGTTAAACAGAGTTACACAGAGAGAAACAGTGTTAAACAGAGGCAAACAGAGTGCAACAGAGGCAAACAGATTTAAACAGAGTTACACAGAGAGACACAGAGTTAAACAGAGTTAAACAGAGGCAAACAGAGGCAAACAGAGGCAAACACAGTTATACAGAGTTAAACAGAGTGAAACAGAGGCAAACAGAGATAAACAGAGTGAAACAGTCTTAAAAAGAGGCAAACAGAGTTAGACAGAGACACGCAGAGGCAAACAGAGTGCAATAGAGTTAAATAGGGACAAACAGAGTTAAACAGAGTTAAAGACAACCAAACTGGGGTTATGAGAATAATACAGATTTAAAGACAGGTAAACAGAGGCAAACAGAGTTACACAGAGTTAAAGAGATGCAAACAGAGTTCAACAGCTTCATAAAGTGGCAAACAGAGTTAAGCTGCGGCAAACAGAGTTAAACAGAGGCAAACAGTGTTAAACAGAGTTAAACAGAGGCAAACAGAGTTAATCTGAGGCAAGCAGATGCAAACAGAGTTAAACCATGTTAAACAAAGGCAAACAGAATTAGATACAGGCCAACAGGGTTAAACAGAGGCAAACAAAATTAAATAGACTTAAAACGAGGCAAATAGAAGCAGACAGAGCTGAACAGAATTAATCAGAGGCAAACAGAGTGAAACAGATGCAAGGAGACTTAAATGGATTTAAACAGAATTAAACAATTGGAAACAGAGTTAACCAGAGGCGAACAGAGTTAAACAGAATAAAACGGTGGTAGGCAGAGCTAAACAGGTGCAAACAAAGGCAAACAGAGTTAAACAGAGGCAAACAGATGCAAACAGATTTAAGCACAGTTAAACAGAGGCAAACAGCGTTAAGCAGAGTTAAACAGTGGAAAACAGAGGCAGATAGAGTTAAGCAGAGTTAAACAGAGGCAAAAAGAGTGGAACAAAGGCAAACAGAGTTAAACAGAGTTACACAGAGAGAAACAGTGTTAAACAGAGTTAAACAGAGGCAAACAGAGTGGAGCAGAGTTAAACAGAGGCAAACAAGTTAACCTGAGGGAAGCAGAGGCAAACAGAGTTAAACTGAGTAAAACAGATCCAAACAGAGTTCAAAGGAGGCAAACAGAGGCACACAGAGTTAAGCAGACGGAAACAGATTTAAACAGAGGCAAACAGAATTAAACGGAATTAAACAGAGGCAAACAGAGATAAAAAGAGTTATACTGAGGCAAACAGAGTTAAACAAAGGCAAACAGAGTTAAATAGCTTGAAACAGAGGCAAGCAGAGGCAGACAGAGTTAAACAGAGGCAAAAAGAGTGAAACACAGGCAAACAGAGTTAAACAGAGGCAAACAGAGGCAAACAGCGTTAAGCAGAGTTAAACAGAGGAAAACAGAGGTAGATAGACTTAAGCAGAGTTAAACAGAGGCAAAAAGAGTGGAACAGAGGCAAACAGAGTTAAACAGAGTTACACAGAGAGAAACAGTGTTAAACAGAGTTAAACAGAGGCAAACAGAGTGGAACAGAGTTAAACCGAGGCAAAAAATTTAACCTGAGGGAAGCAGAGGCAAACAGAGTTAAACTGAGTAAAACAGATCCAAACAGAGTTCAACAGAGGCAAACAGAGGCACACAGAGTTAAGCAGACGGAAACAGATTTAAACAGAGGCAAACAGAATTAAACGGAATTACATAGAGGCAAACAGAGATAAACAGAGTTATACTGAGGCAAACAGAGTTAAACAAAGGCAAACAGAGTTAAATAGCTTGAAACAGAGGCAAGCAGAGGCAGACAGAGTTAAACAGAATTAAACAGAGGCAAAAAGAGTGAAACAGAGGCAAACAGAGTTAAACAGAGGCAAACAGAGGCAAACAGCGTTAAGCAGAGTTAAACAGAGGAAAACAGAGGCAGATAGAGTTAAGCAGAGTTAAACAGAGGCAAAAAGAGTGGAACAGAGGCTAACAGAGTTAAACAGAGACAAACAGAGGCAAACAGAGTTAAACAGAGTCCAACAGAGTTAAACAGAGTTAAACAGATGCAAACAGAGTTAGACAGAGTCAAACAGAGCAAACAGAGGCAAACAGAGTTAAACAGAGGCAAACAGAGTTAAACAAAGTTACAGTGACGCAAACAGAGGTTAACAGAGTTAAACAGAGGCAAACAGTGTTAAACAGAGGCAAACAAGTTAACCTGAGGGGAGCAGAGGCAAACAGAGTTAAACTGAGTAAAACAGATGCAAACAGAGTTCAACAGAGGCAAACAGAGGCACACAGAGTTAAGCAGACGGAAACAGATTTAAACAGAGGCAAACAGAATTAAACGGAATTACATAGAGGCAAACAGAGATAAACAGAGTTATACTGAGGCAAACAGAGTTAAACAAAGGCAAACAGAGTTAAATAGCTTGAAACAGAGGCAAGCAGAGGCAGACAGAGTTAAACAGAATTAAACAGAGGCAAAAAGAGTGAAACAGAGGCAAACAGAGTTAAACAGAGGCAAACAGAGGCAAACAGCGTTAAGCAGAGTTAAACAGAGGAAAACAGAGGCAGATAGAGTTAAGCAGAGTTAAACAGAGGCAAAACGAGTGGAACAGAGGCTAACAGAGTTAAACAGAGACAAACAGAGGCAAACAGAGTTAAACAGAGTCCAACAGAGTTAAACAGAGTTAAACAGATGCAAACAGAGTTAGACAGAGTCAAACAGAGCAAACAGAGGCAAACAGAGTTAAACAGAGGCAAACAGTGTTAAACAGAGTTAAATAGAGGCTAACAGAGGTTCAAATAATTCAACAGAGGCAAACAGAGTTAAAAAGAGTTAAACAGAGGCAAAGAGAGGCAAACAGAGTTAAACAGAGTCCAACAGAGTTAAACAGATGCAAACAGAGTTAGACAGAGTCAAACAGAGCAAACAGAGGCAAACAGAGTTAAACAGAGGCAAACAGAGTTAAACAAAGTTACAGTGACGCAAACAGAGGTTAACAGAGTTAAACAGAGGCAAACAGTGTTAAACAGAGGCAAACAGAGTTAAACAGAGACAAACAGAGATAAACAGAGTTATACTGAGGCAAACAGCGTTAAACAGAGGCAAACAAGTTAACCTGAGGGAAGCAGAGGCAGAGTTAAACTGAGTAAAACAGATGCAAACAGAGTTCAACTGAGGCAAACAGAGGCACACAGAGTTAAGCAGACGGAAACAGAGTTAAACAGAGGCAAACAGAATTAAACGGAATTAAACAGAGGCAAACAGAGATAAACAGAGGTATACTGAAGCAAACAGAGTTAAACAAAGGCAAACAGAGTTAAATAGCTTTAGACAGAGGCAAGCAGAGGCAGACAGAGTTAAACAGAATTAAACAGAGGCAAAAAGATGAAACAGAGGCAAACAGAGTTAAACAGAGGCAAACAGCGATAAGCAGAGTTAAACAGAGGAAAACAGAGGCAGATAGACTTAAGCAGAGTTAAACAGAGGCAAAAAGAGTGGAAAAGAGGCAAACAGAGTTAAACAGAGTTACACAGAGAGAAACAGTGTTAAACAGAGTTAAACAGAGGCAAACAGAGTGGAACAGATTTAAACAGAGGCAAACAAGTTAACCTGAGGGAAGCAGAGGCAAACAGAGTTAAACTGAGTAAAACAGATCCAAACAGAGTTCAACAGAGGCAAACAGAGGCACACAGAGTTAAGCAGACGGAAACAGATTTAAACAGAGGCAAACAGAATTAAACGGAATTAAACAGAGGCAAACAGAGATAAACAGAGTTATACTGAGGCAAACAGAGTTACACAAAGGCAAACAGAGTTAAATAGCTTGAAATAGAGGCAAGCAGAGGCAGACAGAGTTAAACAGAATTAAACAGAGGCAAAAAGAGTGAAACAGAGACAAACAGAGTTAAACAGAGGCAAACAGAGGCAAACAGCGTTAAGCAGAGTTAAACAGAGGAAAACAGAGGCAAATAGACTTAAGCAGATTTAAACAGAGGCAAAAAGAGTGGAACAGAGGCAAACAGAGTTAAACAGAGTTACACAAAGAGAAACAGTGTTAAACAGAGTTAATCAGAGGCAAACAGAGTGGAACAGAGGCAGACAGATTTAAACAGAGTTACACAGAGAGACACAGAGTTAAACAAAGTTAAACAGAGGAAAACAGAGGCAAACAGAGTTATACAGAGTTAAACAGAGTGAAACAGAGGCAAACAGAGATAAACAGAGTGAAACAGTCTTAAACAGAGGCAAACAGAGTTAGACAGAGACACGCAGAGGCAAACAGAGTGCAATAGAGTTAAATAGGGAACAGAGTCAAACAGAGTTAAAGACAGCCAAACTGGGGGTTATGAGAATAATACAGATTAAAAGAGAGGTAAACAGAGGCAAACAGAGTTACACAGAGTTAAAGAGATGCAAAAAGAGTTCAACAGCTGCATAAAGTGGCAAACAGAGTTAAGCTACGGCAAACAGAGTTAAACAGAGGCAAACAGTGTTAAACAGAGTTAAACAGAGGCAAACAGAGTTAATCTGAGGCAAGCAGATGCAAACAGAGTTAAAACAGGTTAAACAAAGGCAAACAGAATTAGATACAGGCCAACAGGGTTAAACAGAGGCAAACAAAATTAAATAGACCTTAAAACGAGGCAAAGAGAAGCAGACAGAGCTGAACAGAATTAAACAGAGGCAAACAGAGTGAAACAGATGCAAGGAGACTTAAATGGATTTAAATAGAATTAAACAAATGGAAACAGAGTTAACCAGAGGCGAACAGAGTTAAACAGAATAAAACGGTGGTAGGCAGAGCTAAACAGGTGCAAACAAAGGCAAACAGAGTTAAACAGAGGCAAACAGATGCAAACAGATTTAAGCACAGTTAAACAGAGGCAAACAGCGTTAAGCAGAGTTAAACAGTGGAAAACAGAGGCAGATAGAGTTAAGCAGAGTTAAACAGAGGTAAAAAGAGTGGAACAGAGGCAAACAGAGTTAAACAGAGTTACACAGAGAGAAACAGTTGTTAAACAGAGTTAAACAGAGGCAAACAGAGTGGAACAGAGTTAAACCGAGGCAAAAAATTTAACCTGAGGGAAGCAGAGGCAAACAGAGTTAAACTGAGTAAAACAGATCCAAACAGAGTTCAACAGAGGCAAACAGAGGCACACAGAGTTAAGCAGACGGAAACAGATTTAAACAGAGGCAAACAGAATTAAACGGAATTACATAGAGGCAAACAGAGATAAACAGAGTTATACTGAGGCAAACAGAGTTAAACAAAGGCAAACAGAGTTAAATAGCTTGAAACAGAGGCAAGCAGAGGCAGACAGAGTTAAACAGAATTAAACAGAGGCAAAAAGAGTGAAACAGAGGCAAACAGAGTTAAACAGAGGCAAACAGAGGCAAACAGCGTTAAGCAGAGTTAAACAGAGGAAAACAGAGGCAGATAGAGTTAAGCAGAGTTAAACAGAGGCAAAACGAGTGGAACAGAGGCTAACAGAGTTAAACAGAGACAAACAGAGGCAAACAGAGTTAAACAGAGGCAAACAGAGTTAAACAGAGTTAAACAGATGCAAACAGAGTGGAACAGAGTCAAACAGAGCAAACAGAGGCAAACAGAGTTAAACAGAGGCAAACAGAGTTAAACAGAGGCAAACAAGTTAACCTGAGGGGAGCAGAGGCAAACAGAGTTAAACTGAGTAAAACAGAGTTAAACAGAGTCAAACAGAGCAAACAGAGGCAAACAGAGTTAAACAGAGGCAAACAGAGTTAAACCAAGTTACAATGAGGCAAACAGAGGTTAACAGAGTTAAACAGAGGTTAACAGTGTTAAACAGAGGAAAACAGAGTTAAACAGACACAAACAGAGATAAACAGAGTTATACTGAGGCAAACAGCGTTAAACGCAGGCAAACAAGTTAACCTGAGGGGAGCAGAGGCAAACAGAGTTAAACTGAGTAAAACAGATGCAAACAGAGTTAAACAGAGGCAAACAGAATTAAACGGAATTACATAGAGGCAAACAGAGATAAACAGAGTTATACTGAGGCAAACAGAGTTAAACAAAGGCAAACAGAGTTAAATAGCTTGAAACAGAGGCAAGCAGAGGCAGACAGAGTTAAACAGAATTAAACAGAGGCAAAAAGAGTGAAACAGAGGCAAACAGAGTTAAACAGAGGCAAACAGAGGCAAACAGCGTTAAGCAGAGTTAAACAGAGGAAAACAGAGGCAGATAGAGTTAAGCAGAGTTAAACAGAGGCAAAAAGAGTGGAACAGAGGCTAACAGAGTTAAACAGAGACAAACAGAGGCAAACAGAGTTAAACAGAGTCCAACAGAGTTAAACAGAGTTAAACAGATGCAAACAGAGTTAGACAGAGTCAAACAGAGCAAACAGAGGCAAACAGAGTTAAACAGAGGCAAACAGAGTTAAACAAAGTTACAGTGACGCAAACAGAGGCTAACAGAGTTAAACAGAGGCAAACAGTGTTAAACAGAGGCAAACAAGTTAACCTGAGGGAAGCAGAGGCAAACAGAGTTAAACTGAGTAAAACAGATGCAAACAGAGTTCAACAGAGGCAAACAGAGGCACACAGAATTAAGCAGACGGAAACAGAGTTAAACAGAGGCAAACACAATTAAACGGAATTAAACAGAGGCAAACAGAGATAAACAGAGTTATACTGAGGCAAACAGAGTTAAACAAAGGCAAACAGAGTTAAATAGCTTTAAACAGAGGCAAGCAGAGGCAGACAGAGTTAAACAGAATTAAACAGAGGCAAAAGGATGAAACAGAGGCAAACAGAGTTAAACAGAGGCAAACAGCGATAAGCAGAGTTAAACAGAGGGAAACAGAGGCAGATAGACTTAAGCAGAGTTAAACAGAGGCAAAAAGAGTGGAAAAGAGGCAAACAGAGTTAGACAGAGTTACACAGAGAGAAACAGTGTTAAACAGAGTTAAACAGAGGCAAACAGAGTGGAACAGATTTAAACAGAGGCAAACAAGTTAACCTGAGGGAAGCAGAGGCAAACAGAGTTAAACTGAGTAAAACAGATCCAAACAGAGTTCAACAGAGGCAAACAGAGGCACACAGAGTTAAGCAGAAAGAAACAGATTTAAACAGAGGCAAACAGAATTAAACGGAATTAAACAGAGGCAAACAGAGATAAACAGAGTTATACTGAGGCAAACAGAGTTAAACAAAGGCAAACAGAGTTAAATAGCTTGAAATAGAGGCAAGCAGAGGCAGACAGACTTAAACAGAATTAAACAGAGGCAAAAAGAGTGAAACAGAGACAAACAGAGTTAAACAGCGGCAAACAGAGGCAAACAGCGTTAAGCAGAGTTAAACAGTGGAAAACAGAGGCAAATAGACTTAAGCAGAGTTAAACAGAGGCAAAAAGAGTGGAACAGAGGCAAACAGAGTTAAACAGAGTTACACAGAGAGAAACAGTGTTACACAGAGTTAATCAGAGGCAAACAGAGTGGAACAGAGTTAAACAGAGGCAAACAAGTTAACCTGAGGGAAGCAGAGGCAAACAGAGTAAAGCTGAGTAAAACAGATCCAAACAGAGTTCAACAGAGGCAAACAGAGGCACACAGATTTAAGCAGACGGAAACAGATTTAAACAGAGGCAAACAGAATTAAACGGAATTAAACAGAGGCAAACAGAGATAAACAGAGTTATACTGAGGCAAACAGAGTTAAACAAAGGCAAACAGAGTTAAATAGCTTGAAACAGAGGCAAGCCGAGGCAGACAGAGTTAAACCGAATTAAACAGAGGCAAAAAGAGTGAAACAGAGGCAAACAGAGTTAAACAGGGGCAAACAGAGGCAAACAGTGTTAAGCAGAGTCAAACAGAGGAAAACAGAGGCAGATAGAGTTAAGCAGAGTTAAACAGAGGCAAAAAGAGTGGAACAGAGGCAAACAGAGTTAAACAGAGTTACACAGAGAGAAACAGTGTTAAACAGAGGCAAACAGAGTGGAACAGAGGCAAACAGATTTAAACAGAGTTACACAGAGAGACACAGAGTTAAACAGAGTTAAACAGAGGCAAACAGAGGCAAACAGAGGCAAACACAGTTATACAGAGTTAAACAGAGTGAAACAGAGGCAAACAGAGATAAACAGAGTGAAACAGTCTTAAAAAGAGGCAAACAGAGTTAGACAGAGACACGCAGAGGCAAACAGAGTGCAATAGAGTTAAATAGGGACAAACAGAGTTAAACAGAGTTAAAGACAACCAAACTGGGGTTATGAGAATAATACAGATTTAAAGACAGGTAAACAGAGGCAAACAGAGTTACACAGAGTTAAAGAGATGCAAACAGAGTTCAACAGCTTCATAAAGTGGCAAACAGAGTTAAGCTGCGGCAAACAGAGTTAAACAGAGGCAAACAGTGTTAAACAGAGTTAAACAGAGGCAAACAGAGTTAATCTGAGGCAAGCAGATGCAAACAGAGTTAAACCATGTTAAACAAAGGCAAACAGAATTAGATACAGGCCAACAGGGTTAAACAGCGGCAAACAAAATTAAATAGACTTAAAACGAGGCAAATAGAAGCAGACAGAGCTGAACAGAATTAATCAGAGGCAAACAGAGTGAAACAGATGCAAGGAGACTTAAATGGATTTAAACAGAATTAAACAATTGGAAACAGAGTTAACCAGAGGCGAACAGAGTTAAACAGAATAAAACGGTGGTAGGCAGAGCTAAACAGGTGCAAACAAAGGCAAACAGAGTTAAACAGAGGCAAACAGATGCAAACAGATTTAAGCACAGTTAAACAGAGGCAAACAGCGTTAAGCAGAGTTAAACAGTGGAAAACAGAGGCAGATAGAGTTAAGCAGAGTTAAACAGAGGCAAAAAGAGTGGAACAAAGGCAAACAGAGTTAAACAGAGTTACACAGAGAGAAACAGTGTTAAACAGAGTTAAACAGAGGCAAACAGAGTGGAGCAGAGTTAAACAGAGGCAAACAAGTTAACCTGAGGGAAGCAGAGGCAAACAGAGTTAAACTGAGTAAAACAGATCCAAACAGAGTTCAAAGGAGGCAAACAGAGGCACACAGAGTTAAGCAGACGGAAACAGATTTAAACAGAGGCAAACAGAATTAAACGGAATTAAACAGAGGCAAACAGAGATAAAAAGAGTTATACTGAGGCAAACAGAGTTAAACAAAGGCAAACAGAGTTAAATAGCTTGAAACAGAGGCAAGCAGAGGCAGACAGAGTTAAACAGAGGCAAAAAGAGTGAAACACAGGCAAACAGAGTTAAACAGAGGCAAACAGAGGCAAACAGCGTTAAGCAGAGTTAAACAGAGGAAAACAGAGGTAGATAGACTTAAGCAGAGTTAAACAGAGGCAAAAAGAGTGGAACAGAGGCAAACAGAGTTAAACAGAGTTACACAGAGAGAAACAGTGTTAAACAGAGTTAAACAGAGGCAAACAGAGTGGAACAGAGTTAAACCGAGGCAAAAAATTTAACCTGAGGGAAGCAGAGGCAAACAGAGTTAAACTGAGTAAAACAGATCCAAACAGAGTTCAACAGAGGCAAACAGAGGCACACAGAGTTAAGCAGACGGAAACAGATTTAAACAGAGGCAAACAGAATTAAACGGAATTACATAGAGGCAAACAGAGATAAACAGAGTTATACTGAGGCAAACAGAGTTAAACAAAGGCAAACAGAGTTAAATAGCTTGAAACAGAGGCAAGCAGAGGCAGACAGAGTTAAACAGAATTAAACAGAGGCAAAAAGAGTGAAACAGAGGCAAACAGAGTTAAACAGAGGCAAACAGAGGCAAACAGCGTTAAGCAGAGTTAAACAGAGGAAAACAGAGGCAGATAGAGTTAAGCAGAGTTAAACAGAGGCAAAAAGAGTGGAACAGAGGCTAACAGAGTTAAACAGAGACAAACAGAGGCAAACAGAGTTAAACAGAGTCCAACAGAGTTAAACAGAGTTAAACAGATGCAAACAGAGTTAGACAGAGTCAAACAGAGCAAACAGAGGCAAACAGAGTTAAACAGAGGCAAACAGAGTTAAACAAAGTTACAGTGACGCAAACAGAGGTTAACAGAGTTAAACAGAGGCAAACAGTGTTAAACAGAGGCAAACAAGTTAACCTGAGGGGAGCAGAGGCAAACAGAGTTAAACTGAGTAAAACAGATGCAAACAGAGTTCAACAGAGGCAAACAGAGGCACACAGAGTTAAGCAGACGGAAACAGATTTAAACAGAGGCAAACAGAATTAAACGGAATTACATAGAGGCAAACAGAGATAAACAGAGTTATACTGAGGCAAACAGAGTTAAACAAAGGCAAACAGAGTTAAATAGCTTGAAACAGAGGCAAGCAGAGGCAGACAGAGTTAAACAGAATTAAACAGAGGCAAAAAGAGTGAAACAGAGGCAAACAGAGTTAAACAGAGGCAAACAGAGGCAAACAGCGTTAAGCAGAGTTAAACAGAGGAAAACAGAGGCAGATAGAGTTAAGCAGAGTTAAACAGAGGCAAAACGAGTGGAACAGAGGCTAACAGAGTTAAACAGAGACAAACAGAGGCAAACAGAGTTAAACAGAGTCCAACAGAGTTAAACAGAGTTAAACAGATGCAAACAGAGTTAGACAGAGTCAAACAGAGCAAACAGAGGCAAACAGAGTTAAACAGAGGCAAACAGTGTTAAACAGAGTTAAATAGAGGCTAACAGAGGTTCAAATAATTCAACAGAGGCAAACAGAGTTAAAAAGAGTTAAACAGAGGCAAAGAGAGGCAAACAGAGTTAAACAGAGTCCAACAGAGTTAAACAGATGCAAACAGAGTTAGACAGAGTCAAACAGAGCAAACAGAGGCAAACAGAGTTAAACAGAGGCAAACAGAGTTAAACAAAGTTACAGTGACGCAAACAGAGGTTAACAGAGTTAAACAGAGGCAAACAGTGTTAAACAGAGGCAAACAGAGTTAAACAGAGACAAACAGAGATAAACAGAGTTATACTGAGGCAAACAGCGTTAAACAGAGGCAAACAAGTTAACCTGAGGGAAGCAGAGGCAGAGTTAAACTGAGTAAAACAGATGCAAACAGAGTTCAACTGAGGCAAACAGAGGCACACAGAGTTAAGCAGACGGAAACAGAGTTAAACAGAGGCAAACAGAATTAAACGGAATTAAACAGAGGCAAACAGAGATAAACAGAGGTATACTGAAGCAAACAGAGTTAAACAAAGGCAAACAGAGTTAAATAGCTTTAGACAGAGGCAAGCAGAGGCAGACAGAGTTAAACAGAATTAAACAGAGGCAAAAAGATGAAACAGAGGCAAACAGAGTTAAACAGAGGCAAACAGCGATAAGCAGAGTTAAACAGAGGAAAACAGAGGCAGATAGACTTAAGCAGAGTTAAACAGAGGCAAAAAGAGTGGAAAAGAGGCAAACAGAGTTAAACAGAGTTACACAGAGAGAAACAGTGTTAAACAGAGTTAAACAGAGGCAAACAGAGTGGAACAGATTTAAACAGAGGCAAACAAGTTAACCTGAGGGAAGCAGAGGCAAACAGAGTTAAACTGAGTAAAACAGATCCAAACAGAGTTCAACAGAGGCAAACAGAGGCACACAGAGTTAAGCAGACGGAAACAGATTTAAACAGAGGCAAACAGAATTAAACGGAATTAAACAGAGGCAAACAGAGATAAACAGAGTTATACTGAGGCAAACAGAGTTACACAAAGGCAAACAGAGTTAAATAGCTTGAAATAGAGGCAAGCAGAGGCAGACAGAGTTAAACAGAATTAAACAGAGGCAAAAAGAGTGAAACAGAGACAAACAGAGTTAAACAGAGGCAAACAGAGGCAAACAGCGTTAAGCAGAGTTAAACAGAGGAAAACAGAGGCAAATAGACTTAAGCAGATTTAAACAGAGGCAAAAAGAGTGGAACAGAGGCAAACAGAGTTAAACAGAGTTACACAAAGAGAAACAGTGTTAAACAGAGTTAATCAGAGGCAAACAGAGTGGAACAGAGGCAGACAGATTTAAACAGAGTTACACAGAGAGACACAGAGTTAAACAAAGTTAAACAGAGGAAAACAGAGGCAAACAGAGTTATACAGAGTTAAACAGAGTGAAACAGAGGCAAACAGAGATAAACAGAGTGAAACAGTCTTAAACAGAGGCAAACAGAGTTAGACAGAGACACGCAGAGGCAAACAGAGTGCAATAGAGTTAAATAGGGACAAACAGAGTCAAACAGAGTTAAAGACAGCCAAACTGGGGTTATGAGAATAATACAGATTAAAAGAGAGGTAAACAGAGGCAAACAGAGTTACACAGAGTTAAAGAGATGCAAAAAGAGTTCAACAGCTGCATAAAGTGGCAAACAGAGTTAAGCTACGGCAAACAGAGTTAAACAGAGGCAAACAGTGTTAAACAGAGTTAAACAGAGGCAAACAGAGTTAATCTGAGGCAAGCAGATGCAAACAGAGTTAAAACAGGTTAAACAAAGGCAAACAGAATTAGATACAGGCCAACAGGGTTAAACAGAGGCAAACAAAATTAAATAGACTTAAAACGAGGCAAAGAGAAGCAGACAGAGCTGAACAGAATTAAACAGAGGCAAACAGAGTGAAACAGATGCAAGGAGACTTAAATGGATTTAAATAGAATTAAACAAATGGAAACAGAGTTAACCAGAGGCGAACAGAGTTAAACAGAATAAAACGGTGGTAGGCAGAGCTAAACAGGTGCAAACAAAGGCAAACAGAGTTAAACAGAGGCAAACAGATGCAAACAGATTTAAGCACAGTTAAACAGAGGCAAACAGCGTTAAGCAGAGTTAAACAGTGGAAAACAGAGGCAGATAGAGTTAAGCAGAGTTAAACAGAGGTAAAAAGAGTGGAACAGAGGCAAACAGAGTTAAACAGAGTTACACAGAGAGAAACAGTGTTAAACAGAGTTAAACAGAGGCAAACAGAGTGGAACAGAGTTAAACAGAGGCAAAAAGTTTAACCTGAGGGAAGCACAGGCAAACAGAGTTAAACTGAGTAAAACAGATCCAAACAGAGTTCAACAGAGGCAAACAGAGGCACACAGAGTTAAGCAGACGGAAACAGATTTAAACAGAGGCAAACAGAATTAAACGGAATTAAATAGAGGCAAGCAGAGATAAACAGAGTGAAACAGTCTTAAACAGAGGCAAACAGATTTAGACAGAGAGGCGCAGAGGCAAACAGAGTGCAATAGAGTTAAATAGGGGCAAACAGAGTTAAACAGAGTCAAACAGAGCTCAAGACAGCCAAACTGGGGTTATGAGAATAATACAGATTTAAAGAGAGGTAAACAGAGGCAAACAGAGTTACACAGAGTTAAAGAGATGCAAACAGAGTTCAACAGCTGCATAAAGTGGCAGAGTTAAGCTACGGCAAACAGAGTTAAACAGAGGCAAACAGTGTTAAACAGAGTTAAACAGAGGCAAACAGAGTTAATCTGAGGAAAGCAGATGCAAACAGAGTTAAAACAGGTTAAACAAAGGCAAACAGAATTAGATACAGGCCAACAGGGTTAAACAGAGGCAAACAAAATTAAATAGACTTAAAACGAGGCAAATAGAAGCAGACAGAGCTGAACAGAATTAAACAGAGGCAAACAGAGTGAAACAGATGCAAGGAGACGTAAATGGATTTAAACAGAATTAAACAAATGGAAACAGAGTTAACCAGAGGCGAACAGAGTTAAACAGAATAAAACGGTGGTAGGCAGAGCTAAACAGGTGCAAACAAAGGCAAACAGAGTTAAGCAGAGGCAAACAGATGCAAACAGATTTAAGCACAGTTAAACAGAGGCAAACAGCGTTAAGCAGAGTTAAACAGTGGAAAACAGAGGCAGATAGAGTTAAGCAGAGTTAAACAGAGGCAAAAAGAGTGGAACAGAGGCAAACAGAGTTAAACAGAGTTACACAGAGAGAAACAGTGTTAAACAGAGTTAAACAGAGGCAAACAGAGTGGAACAGAGTTAAACCGAGGCAAAAAATTTAACCTGAGGGAAGCAGAGGCAAACAGAGTTAAACTGAGTAAAACAGATCCAAACAGAGTTCAACAGAGGCAAACAGAGGCACACAGAGTTAAGCAGACGGAAACAGATTTAAACAGAGGCAAACAGAATTAAACGGAATTACATAGAGGCAAACAGAGATAAACAGAGTTATACTGAGGCAAACAGAGTTAAACAAAGGCAAACAGAGTTAAATAGCTTGAAACAGAGGCAAGCAGAGGCAGACAGAGTTAAACAGAATTAAACAGAGGCAAAAAGAGTGAAACAGAGGCAAACAGAGTTAAACAGAGGCAAACAGAGGCAAACAGCGTTAAGCAGAGTTAAACAGAGGAAAACAGAGGCAGATAGAGTTAAGCAGAGTTAAACAGAGGCAAAACGAGTGGAACAGAGGCTAACAGAGTTAAACAGAGACAAACAGAGGCAAACAGAGTTAAACAGAGGCAAACAGAGTTAAACAGAGTTAAACAGATGCAAACAGAGTGGAACAGAGTCAAACAGAGCAAACAGAGGCAAACAGAGTTAAACAGAGGCAAACAGAGTTAAACAGAGGCAAACAAGTTAACCTGAGGGGAGCAGAGGCAAACAGAGTTAAACTGAGTAAAACAGAGTTAAACAGAGTCAAACAGAGCAAACAGAGGCAAACAGAGTTAAACAGAGGCAAACAGAGTTAAACCAAGTTACAATGAGGCAAACAGAGGTTAACAGAGTTAAACAGAGGTTAACAGTGTTAAACAGAGGAAAACAGAGTTAAACAGACACAAACAGAGATAAACAGAGTTATACTGAGGCAAACAGCGTTAAACGCAGGCAAACAAGTTAACCTGAGGGGAGCAGAGGCAAACAGAGTTAAACTGAGTAAAACAGATGCAAACAGAGTTAAACAGAGGCAAACAGAATTAAACGGAATTACATAGAGGCAAACAGAGATAAACAGAGTTATACTGAGGCAAACAGAGTTAAACAAAGGCAAACAGAGTTAAATAGCTTGAAACAGAGGCAAGCAGAGGCAGACAGAGTTAAACAGAATTAAACAGAGGCAAAAAGAGTGAAACAGAGGCAAACAGAGTTAAACAGAGGCAAACAGAGGCAAACAGCGTTAAGCAGAGTTAAACAGAGGAAAACAGAGGCAGATAGAGTTAAGCAGAGTTAAACAGAGGCAAAAAGAGTGGAACAGAGGCTAACAGAGTTAAACAGAGACAAACAGAGGCAAACAGAGTTAAACAGAGTCCAACAGAGTTAAACAGAGTTAAACAGATGCAAACAGAGTTAGACAGAGTCAAACAGAGCAAACAGAGGCAAACAGAGTTAAACAGAGGCAAACAGAGTTAAACAAAGTTACAGTGACGCAAACAGAGGCTAACAGAGTTAAACAGAGGCAAACAGTGTTAAACAGAGGCAAACAAGTTAACCTGAGGGAAGCAGAGGCAAACAGAGTTAAACTGAGTAAAACAGATGCAAACAGAGTTCAACAGAGGCAAACAGAGGCACACAGAATTAAGCAGACGGAAACAGAGTTAAACAGAGGCAAACACAATTAAACGGAATTAAACAGAGGCAAACAGAGATAAACAGAGTTATACTGAGGCAAACAGAGTTAAACAAAGGCAAACAGAGTTAAATAGCTTTAAACAGAGGCAAGCAGAGGCAGACAGAGTTAAACAGAATTAAACAGAGGCAAAAGGATGAAACAGAGGCAAACAGAGTTAAACAGAGGCAAACAGCGATAAGCAGAGTTAAACAGAGGGAAACAGAGGCAGATAGACTTAAGCAGAGTTAAACAGAGGCAAAAAGAGTGGAAAAGAGGCAAACAGAGTTAAACAGAGTTACACAGAGAGAAACAGTGTTAAACAGAGTTAAACAGAGGCAAACAGAGTGGAACAGATTTAAACAGAGGCAAACAAGTTAACCTGAGGGAAGCAGAGGCAAACAGAGTTAAACTGAGTAAAACAGATCCAAACAGAGTTCAACAGAGGCAAACAGAGGCACACAGAGTTAAGCAGAAAGAAACAGATTTAAACAGAGTCAAACAGAATTAAACGGAATTAAACAGAGGCAAACAGAGATAAACAGAGTTATACTGAGGCAAACAGAGTTAAACAAAGGCAAACAGAGTTAAATAGCTTGAAATAGAGGCAAGCAGAGGCAGACAGACTTAAACAGAATTAAACAGAGGCAAAAAGAGTGAAACAGAGACAAACAGAGTTAAACAGCGGCAAACAGAGGCAAACAGCGTTAAGCAGAGTTAAACAGTGGAAAACAGAGGCAAATAGACTTAAGCAGAGTTAAACAGAGGCAAAAAGAGTGGAACAGAGGCAAACAGAGTTAAACAGAGTTACACAGAGAGAAACAGTGTTACACAGAGTTAATCAGAGGCAAACAGAGTGGAACAGAGTTAAACAGAGGCAAACAAGTTAACCTGAGGGAAGCAGAGGCAAACAGAGTAAAGCTGAGTAAAACAGATCCAAACAGAGTTCAACAGAGGCAAACAGAGGCACACAGATTTAAGCAGACGGAAACAGATTTAAACAGAGGCAAACAGAATTAAACGGAATTAAACAGAGGCAAACAGAGATAAACAGAGTTATACTGAGGCAAACAGAGTTAAACAAAGGCAAACAGAGTTAAATAGCTTGAAACAGAGGCAAGCCGAGGCAGACAGAGTTAAACCGAATTAAACAGAGGCAAAAAGAGTGAAACAGAGGCAAACAGAGTTAAACAGGGGCAAACAGAGGCAAACAGTGTTAAGCAGAGTTAAACAGAGGAAAACAGAGGCAGATAGAGTTAAGCAGAGTTAAACAGAGGCAAAAAGAGTGGAACAGAGGCAAACAGAGTTAAACAGAGTTACACAGAGAGAAACAGTGTTAAACAGAGGCAAACAGAGTGGAACAGAGGCAAACAGATTTAAACAGAGTTACACAGAGAGACACAGAGTTAAACAGAGTTAAACAGAGGCAAACAGAGGCAAACAGAGGCAAACACAGTTATACAGAGTTAAACAGAGTGAAACAGAGGCAAACAGAGATAAACAGAGTGAAACAGTCTTAAAAAGAGGCAAACAGAGTTAGACAGAGACACGCAGAGGCAAACAGAGTGCAATAGAGTTAAATAGGGACAAACAGAGTTAAACAGAGTTAAAGACAACCAAACTGGGGTTATGAGAATAATACAGATTTAAAGACAGGTAAACAGAGGCAAACAGAGTTACACAGAGTTAAAGAGATGCAAACAGAGTTCAACAGCTTCATAAAGTGGCAAACAGAGTTAAGCTGCGGCAAACAGAGTTAAACAGAGGCAAACAGTGTTAAACAGAGTTAAACAGAGGCAAACAGAGTTAATCTGAGGCAAGCAGATGCAAACAGAGTTAAACCATGTTAAACAAAGGCAAACAGAATTAGATACAGGCCAACAGGGTTAAACAGAGGCAAACAAAATTAAATAGACTTAAAACGAGGCAAATAGAAGCAGACAGAGCTGAACAGAATTAATCAGAGGCAAACAGAGTGAAACAGATGCAAGGAGACTTAAATGGATTTAAACAGAATTAAACAATTGGAAACAGAGTTAACCAGAGGCGAACAGAGTTAAACAGAATAAAACGGTGGTAGGCAGAGCTAAACAGGTGCAAACAAAGGCAAACAGAGTTAAACAGAGGCAAACAGATGCAAACAGATTTAAGCACAGTTAAACAGAGGCAAACAGCGTTAAGCAGAGTTAAACAGTGGAAAACAGAGGCAGATAGAGTTAAGCAGAGTTAAACAGAGGCAAAAAGAGTGGAACAAAGGCAAACAGAGTTAAACAGAGTTACACAGAGAGAAACAGTGTTAAACAGAGTTAAACAGAGGCAAACAGAGTGGAGCAGAGTTAAACAGAGGCAAACAAGTTAACCTGAGGGAAGCAGAGGCAAACAGAGTTAAACTGAGTAAAACAGATCCAAACAGAGTTCAAAGGAGGCAAACAGAGGCACACAGAGTTAAGCAGACGGAAACAGATTTAAACAGAGGCAAACAGAATTAAACGGAATTAAACAGAGGCAAACAGAGATAAAAAGAGTTATACTGAGGCAAACAGAGTTAAACAAAGGCAAACAGAGTTAAATAGCTTGAAACAGAGGCAAGCAGAGGCAGACAGAGTTAAACAGAGGCAAAAAGAGTGAAACACAGGCAAACAGAGTTAAACAGAGGCAAACAGAGGCAAACAGCGTTAAACAGAGGAAAACAGAGTTGAAAACAAAGAAAACTGCGGATGCTGGAAATCTAAAACAAAAACAGAATTACCTGGAAAAACTCAGTAGGTCTGGCAGCATCGGCGGAGGAGAAAAGAGTTCACGTTTCGAGTCCTCATGACCCTTCGACAGAAGTTCTGTCGAAGGGTCATGAGGACTCGAAACGTCAACTCTTTTCTCCTCCGCCGATGCTGCCAGACCTACTGAGTTTTTCCAGGTAATTCTGTTTTTGTTTTAGAGGAAAACAGAGGTAGATAGACTTAAGCAGAGTTAAACAGAGGCAAAAAGAGTGGAACAGAGGCAAACAGAGTTAAACAGAGTTACACAGAGAGAAACAGTGTTAAACAGAGTTAAACAGAGGCAAACAGAGTGGAACAGAGTTAAACCGAGGCAAAAAATTTAACCTGAGGGAAGCAGAGGCAAACAGAGTTAAACTGAGTAAAACAGATCCAAACAGAGTTCAACAGAGGCAAACAGAGGCACACAGAGTTAAGCAGACGGAAACAGATTTAAACAGAGGCAAACAGAATTAAACGGAATTACATAGAGGCAAACAGAGATAAACAGAGTTATACTGAGGCAAACAGAGTTAAACAAAGGCAAACAGAGTTAAATAGCTTGAAACAGAGGCAAGCAGAGGCAGACAGAGTTAAACAGAATTAAACAGAGGCAAAAAGAGTGAAACAGAGGCAAACAGAGTTAAACAGAGGCAAACAGAGGCAAACAGCGTTAAGCAGAGTTAAACAGAGGAAAACAGAGGCAGATAGAGTTAAGCAGAGTTAAACAGAGGCAAAAAGAGTGGAACAGAGGCTAACAGAGTTAAACAGAGACAAACAGAGGCAAACAGAGTTAAACAGAGTCCAACAGAGTTAAACAGAGTTAAACAGATGCAAACAGAGTTAGACAGAGTCAAACAGAGCAAACAGAGGCAAACAGAGTTAAACAGAGGCAAACAGAGTTAAACAAAGTTACAGTGACGCAAACAGAGGTTAACAGAGTTAAACAGAGGCAAACAGTGTTAAACAGAGGCAAACAAGTTAACCTGAGGGGAGCAGAGGCAAACAGAGTTAAACTGAGTAAAACAGATGCAAACAGAGTTCAACAGAGGCAAACAGAGGCACACAGAGTTAAGCAGACGGAAACAGATTTAAACAGAGGCAAACAGAATTAAACGGAATTACATAGAGGCAAACAGAGATAAACAGAGTTATACTGAGGCAAACAGAGTTAAACAAAGGCAAACAGAGTTAAATAGCTTGAAACAGAGGCAAGCAGAGGCAGACAGAGTTAAACAGAATTAAACAGAGGCAAAAAGAGTGAAACAGAGGCAAACAGAGTTAAACAGAGGCAAACAGAGGCAAACAGCGTTAAGCAGAGTTAAACAGAGGAAAACAGAGGCAGATAGAGTTAAGCAGAGTTAAACAGAGGCAAAACGAGTGGAACAGAGGCTAACAGAGTTAAACAGAGACAAACAGAGGCAAACAGAGTTAAACAGAGTCCAACAGAGTTAAACAGAGTTAAACAGATGCAAACAGAGTTAGACAGAGTCAAACAGAGCAAACAGAGGCAAACAGAGTTAAACAGAGGCAAACAGAGTTAAACAAAGTTACAGTGACGCAAACAGAGGTTAACAGAGTTAAACAGAGGCAAACAGTGTTAAACAGAGGCAAACAAGTTAACCTGAGGGGAGCAGAGGCAAACAGAGTTAAACTGAGTAAAACAGATGCAAACAGAGTTCAACAGAGGCAAACAGAGGCACACAGAGTTAAGCAGACGGAAACAGATTTAAACAGAGGCAAACAGAATTAAACGGAATTACATAGAGGCAAACAGAGATAAACAGAGTTATACTGAGGCAAACAGAGTTAAACAAAGGCAAACAGAGTTAAATAGCTTGAAACAGAGGCAAGCAGAGGCAGACAGAGTTAAACAGAATTAAACAGAGGCAAAAAGAGTGAAACAGAGGCAAACAGAGTTAAACAGAGGCAAACAGAGGCAAACAGCGTTAAGCAGAGTTAAACAGAGGAAAACAGAGGCAGATAGAGTTAAGCAGAGTTAAACAGAGGCAAAAAGAGTGGAACAGAGGCTAACAGAGTTAAACAGAGACAAACAGAGGCAAACAGAGTTAAACAGAGTCCAACAGAGTTAAACAGAGTTAAACAGATGCAAACAGAGTTAGACGGAGTCAAACAGAGTTAAACAGAGGCAAACAGAGTTAAACAGAGGCAAACAGAGTTAAACAAAGTTACAGTGACGCAAACAGAGGCTAACAGAGTTAAACAGAGGCAAACAGTGTTAAACAGAGGCAAACAAGTTAACCTGAGGGAAGCAGAGGCAAACAGTGTTAAACTGAGTAAAACAGATGCAAACAGAGTTCAACAGAGGCAAACAGAGGCACACAGAGTTAAGCAGACGGAAACAGAGTTAAACAGAGGCAAACACAATTAAACGGAATTAAACAGAGGCAAACAGAGATAAACAGAGTTATACTGAGGCAAACAGAGTTAAACAAAGGCAAACAGAGTTAAATAGCTTTAAACAGAGGCAAGCAGAGGCAGACAGAGTTAAACAGAATTAAACAGAGGCAAAAGGATGAAACAGAGGCAAACAGAGTTAAACAGAGGCAAACAGCGATAAGCAGAGTTAAACAGAGGGAAACAGAGGCAGATAGACTTAAGCAGAGTTAAACAGAGGCAAAAAGAGTGGAAAAGAGGCAAACAGAGTTAAACAGAGTTACACAGAGAGAAACAGTGTTAAACAGAGTTAATCAGAGGCAAACAGAGTGGAACAGATTTAAACAGAGGCAAACAAGTTAACCTGAGGGAAGCAGAGGCAAACAGAGTTAAACTGAGTAAAACAGATCCAAACAGAGTTCAACAGAGGCAAACAGAGGCACACAGAGTTAAGCAGACAGAAACAGATTTAAACAGAGGCAAACAGAATTAAACGGAATTAAACAGAGGCAAACAGAGATAAACAGAGTTATACTGAGGCAAACAGAGTTAAACAAAGGCAAACAGAGTTAAATAGCTTGAAATAGAGGCAAGCAGAGGCAGACAGACGTAAACAGAATTAAACAGAGGCAAAAAGAGTGAAACAGAGACAAACAGAGTTAAACAGCGGCAAACAGAGGCAAACAGCGTTAAGCAGAGTTAAACAGTGGAAAACAGAGGCAAATAGACTTAAGCAGAGTTAAACAGAGGCAAAAAGAGTGGAACAGAGGCAAACAGAGTTAAACAGAGTTACACAGAGAGAAACAGTGTTACACAGAGTTAATCAGAGGCAAACAGAGTGGAACAGAGTTAAACAGAGGCAAACAAGTTAACCTGAGGGAAGCAGAGGCAAACAGAGTTAAACTGAGTAAAACAGATCCAAACAGAGTTCAACAGAGGCAAACAGAGGCACACAGAGTTAAGCAGACAGAAACAGATTTAAACAGAGGCAAACAGAATTAAACGGAATTAAACAGAGGCAAACAGAGATAAACAGAGTTATACTGAGGCAAACAGAGTTAAACAAAGGCAAACAGAGTTAAATAGCTTGAAATAGAGGCAAGCAGAGGCAGACAGACTTAAACAGAATTAAACAGAGGCAAAAAGAGTGAAACAGAGACAAACAGAGTTAAACAGCGGCAAACAGAGGCAAACAGCGTTAAGCAGAGTTAAACAGTGGAAAACAGAGGCAAATAGACTTAAGCAGAGTTAAACAGAGGCAAAAAGAGTGGAACAGAGGCAAACAGAGTTAAACAGAGTTACACAGAGAGAAGCAGTGTTACACAGAGTTAATCAGAGGCAAACAGAGTGGAACAGAGTTAAACAGAGGCAAACAACTTAACCTGAGGGAAGCAGAGGCAAACAGAGTTAAGCTGAGTAAAACAGATCCAAACAGAGTTCAACAGAGGCAAACAGAGGCACACAGATTTAAGCAGACGGAAACAGATTTAAACAGAGGCAAACAGAATTAAACGGAATTAAACAGAGGCAAACAGAGATAAACAGAGTTATACTGAGGCAAACAGAGTTAAACAAAGGCAAACAGAGTTAAATAGCTTGAAACAGAGGCAAGCCGAGGCAGACAGAGTTAAACAGAATTAAACAGAGGCAAAAAGAGTGAAACAGAGGCAAACAGAGTTAAACAGGGGCAAACAGAGGCAAACAGTGCTAAGCAGAGTTAAACAGAGGAAAACAGAGGCAGATAGAGTTAAGCAGAGTTAAACAGAGGCAAAAAGAGTGGAACAGAGGCAAACAGAGTTAAACAGAGTTACACAGAGAGGAACAGTGTTAAACAGAGGCAAACAGAGTGGAACAGAGGCAAACAGATTTAAACAGAGTTACACAGAGAGACACAGAGTTAAACAGAGTTAAACAGAGGCAAACAGAGGCAAACACAGTTATACAGAGTTAAACAGAGTGAAACAGAGGCAAACAGAGATAAACAGAGTGAAACAGTCTTAAAAAGAGGCAAACAGAGTTAGACAGAGACACGCAGAGGCAAACAGAGTGCAATAGAGTTAAATAGGGACAAACAGAGTTAAACAGAGTTAAACAGAGTTAAAGACAACCAAACTGGGGTTATGAGAATAATACAGATTTAAAGAGAGGTAAACAGAGGCAAACAGAGTTACACAGAGTTAAAGAGATGCAAACAGAGTTCAACAGCTTCATAAAGTGGCAAACAGAGTTAAGCTGCGGCAAACAGAGTTAAACAGAGGCAAACAGTGTTAAACAGAGTTAAACAGAGGCAAACAGAGTTAATCTGAGGCAAGCAGATGCAAACAGAGTTAAACCATGTTAAACAAAGGCAAACAGAATTAGATACAGGCCAACAGGATTAAACAGAGGCAAACAAAATTAAATAGACTTAAAACGAGGCAAATAGAAGCAGACAGAGCTGAACAGAATTAATCAGAGGCAAACAGAGTGAAACAGATGCAAGGAGACTTAAATGGATTTAAACAGAATTAAACAATTGGAAACAGAGTTAACCAGAGGCGAACAGAGTTAAACAGAATAAAACGGTGGTAGGCAGAGCTAAACAGGTACAAACAAAGGCAAACAGAGTTAAACAGAGGCAAACAGATGCAAACAGATTTAAGCACAGTTAAACAGAGGCAAACAGCGTTAAGCAGAGTTAAACAGTGGAAAACAGAGGCAGATAGAGTTAAGCAGAGTTAAACAGAGGCAAAAAGAGTGGAACAGAGGCAAACAGAGTTAAACAGAGTTACACAGAGAGAAACAGTGTTAAACAGAGTTAAACAGAGGCAAACAGAGTGGAACAGAGTTAAACAGAGGCAAACAAGTTAACCTGAGGGAAGCAGAGGCAAACAGAGTTAAACAGAGTCCAACAGAGTTAAACAGAGTTAAACAGATGCAAACAGAGTTAGACAGAGTCAAACAGAGCAAACAGAGGCAAACAGAGTTAAACAGAGGCAAACAGAGATAAACAAAGTTACAGTGACACAAACAGAGGTTAACAGAATTAAACAGAGGCAAACAGTGTTAAACAGAGGCAAACAGAGTTAAACAGAGACAAACAGAGATAAACAGAGTTATACCGAGGCAAACAGCGTTAAACAGAGGCAAACAAGTTAACCTGAGGGAAGCAGAGGCAAACAGAGTTAAACTGAGTAAAACAGATGCAAACAGAGCTCAACAGAGGCAAACCGAGGCACACAGACTTAAGCAGAGGGAAACAGAGTTAAAGAGGGGCAAACACAATTAAACGGAATTAAACAGTGGCAAACAGAGATAAACAGAGTTATACTGAGGCAAACAGAGTTAAACAAAGGCAAACAGAGTTAAATAGCTTGAAACAGAGGCAAGCAGAGGCAGACAGAGTTAAACAGAATTAAACAGAGGCACAAAGATGAAACAGAGGCAAACAGAGTTAAACAGAGGCAAACAGCGATAAGCAGAGTTAAACAGAGGAAAACAGAGGCAGATAGACTTAAGCAGAGTTAAACAGAGGCAAAAAGAGTGGAAAAGAGGCAAACAGAGTTAAACAGAGATACACAGAGAGAAACAGTGTTAAACAGAGGCAAACAGAGTGGAACAGATTTAAACAGAGGCAAACAAGTTAACCTGAGGGAAGCAGAGGCAAACAGAGTTAAACTGAGAAAAACAGATCCAAACAGAGTTCAACAGAGGCAAACAGAGGCACACAGAGTTAAGCAGACGGAAACAGATTTAAACAGAGGCAAACAGAAATAAACGGAATTAAACAGAGGCAAACAGAGATAAACAGATTTATACTGAGGCAAACAGAGTTAAACAAAGGCAAACAGAGTTAACTAGCTTGAAATAGAGGCAAGCAGAGGCAGACAGAGTTAATCAGAATTAAACAGAGGCAAAAAGAGTGAAACAGAGACAAACATAGTTAAACAGAGGCAAACAGAGGCAAACAGCGTTAAGCAGAGTTAAACAGAGGAAAACAGTGGCAAATAGACTTAAGCAGAGTTAAACAGAGGCAAAAAGAGTGGAACAGAGGCAAACAGAGTTAAACAGAGTTACACAGAGAGAAACAGTGTTAAACAGAGTTAATCAGAGGCAAACAGAGTGGAACAGAGGCAGACAGATTTAAACAGAGTTACACAGAGAGACACAGAGTTAAGCAGAGTTAAACAGAGGAAAACAGAGGCAAACACAGTTATACAGAGTTAAACCGAGTGCAACAGAGGCAAACAGAGATAAACAGAGTGAAACAGTCTTAAAAAGAGGCAAACAGAGTTAGACAGAGACACGCAGAGGCAAACAGAGTGCAATAGAGTTAAATAGGGACAAACAGAGTTAAACAGTCAAACAGAGTTAAAGACAGCCAAACTGGGGTTATGAGAATAATACAGATTTAAAGAGAGGTAAACAGAGGCAAACAGAGTTACACAGAGTTAAAGAGATGCAAACAGAGTTCAACAGCTGCATAAAGTGGCAAACAGAGTTAAGCTGCGGCAAGCAGTGTTAAACAGAGGCAAACAGTGTTAAACAGAGTGAAACAGAGGCAAACAGAGTTAATCTGAGGAAAGCAGATGCAAACAGAGTTAAAACAGGTTAAACAAAGGCAAACAGAATTAGATACAGGCCAACAGGGTTAAACAGAGGCAAACAAAATTAAATAGACTTAAAACGAGGCAAATAGAAGCAGACAGAGCTGAACAGAATTAAACAGAGGCAAACAGAGTGAAACAGATGCAAGGAGACTTAAATGGATTTAAACAGAATTAAACAAATGGAAACAGAGTTAACCAGAGGCGAACAGAGTTAAACAGAATAAAACGGTGGTAGGCAGAGCTAAACAGGTGCAAACAAAGGCAAGCAGAGTTAAGCAGAGGCAAACAGATGCAAACAGATTTAAGCACAGTTAAACAGAGGAAAACAGAGATAAACAGAGTGAAACGGAGGCAAACAGAGTTAAACAGAGTTACACAGATGCAAACAGATGCAAGCAGACTTAACCAGAGGCAAACAGTGTTAAACAGATTAAAACAGAGTCAAACAGAGTAAAACAGAGGCAAACAGAGTTAAACAGAGGCAAACCGAGGCAAACAGAGGTTAACAGAATTCAACAGAGGCAAACAGATTTGAACAGAATTAAACAGAGGCAAACAGAGTTAACAGAATTCAGCAGAGGCAAACAGAGTTGAACAGAGAAACAGAGGCAAACAGAGTTAAAGTGAGTTAAACAGAGGCAAACAGATTCAAACAGAGGCAAACAGATTTAAACAGAGGCAAACAGTGTTAAACAGAGGCAAACAGAGGCAAACAGAGTTAAACAGAGGCAAACAGAGGCAAACAGAGGTTAAAATAATTCAACAGAGGCAAACAGAGTTAAAAAGATTTAAACAGAGGCAAACAGCGGCAAACAGAGTTAAACAGAGTTAAACAGAGTTAAACAGAGTCCAGCAAAGTTAAACAGAGTTAAACAGAGGCAGAGCTAAACAGCGTTAAACAGATGCAAACAGAGTTAAACAGAGTCAAACAGATGCAAACAGAGTTAAACAGAGGCAAACAGATGCAAACAGACTTGTACAGAGTCAAACAGAGCAGAGTTAAGCAGAGGCAAACAGAGTTAAACAAAGTTACAATGAGGCAAACAGAGGTTAACAGAGGCAAACAGAGGCAAACAGAGTTAAACAGAGGCAAACAGAGTTAACCTGAGGGAAGCAGAGACAAACAGAGTTAAACTGAGTAAAACAGATGCAAACAGAGTTCAACAGAGGCACACAGAGTTAAGCAGAGGGAAACTGAGTTAAACAGAGGCAAACAGAATTAAACGGAATCAAACAGAGACGAACAGAGATAAACAGAGTTATATTGAAGCAAACAGAGTTAAACAGAGGCAACCAGAGTTAAATAGATTTAAACAGAGGCAAGCAGAGGCAGACAGACTTAAACAGAATTAAAAGAGGCAAAAAGAGTGAAACAGAGGCAAACATAGTTAAACAGAGGCAAACAGCGTTAAGCAGAATTAAACAGAGGCAAACAGAGGCAGATAGAGTTAAGCAGAGTTAAACAGAGGCAAAAAGAGTGGAACAGAGGCAAACAGAGTTAAACGGAGTTACATAGAGAGAAACAGTGTTAAACAGAATTAAACAGAGGCAAACAGAGGCAAACAGAGTTAAACAGATGCAAACAGATGCAAACAGACATAAACAGAGGCTAACAGAGTTAAACAGAGGCAAACAGAGGCAAACAGAGTTATACAGAGTTAAACAGAGTTAAAGAGAGGAAAACTGAAATAGACAGAGGCAACCAGAGGCAAACAGAGTGAAACAGAATTAAACAGGGGCAGACAGTGTTAAACAGAGTTAAACAGAGGCAAACAGTGTTAAACAGAGGCAAAAAGAATTAACATGAGGCAAGCAGAGGCAAACAGAGTTAAACTGAGTTGAACAGAGGCAAACAGAGTTACACAGAGTTAAAGAGATGCAAACAGAGTTCAACAGATGCATAAAGTGGCAAACAGAGTTAAGCTGAGGCAAACAGAGTTAAACAGAGGCAAACAGTGTTAACCTGTGGCAAGCAGAGGCATACGGTGTTAACCTGTGTCAAGCAGAGGCAAACAGAATTAACCTGAGGCAAGCATGTGCAAACAGAGTTAAACCGAGTTAAACAAAGGAAAACAGAGTAAGATACAGGCAAACAGGGTTACACAGAGACAGACAGAGGCAAACAAAATTAAATAGACTTAAAAGGAGGCAAATAGAAGCAGACAGAGCTGAACAGAATTAAACAGAGGCAAACAGTGTTAAACAGAGGCAAACAGAGTTAAACAGAGACAAACAGAGATAAACAGAGTTATACCGAGGCAAACAGCGTTAAACAGAGGCAAACAAGTTAACCTGAGGGAAGCAGAGGCAAACAGAGTTAAACTGAGTAAAACAGATGCAAACAGAGCTCAACAGAGGCAAACCGAGGCACACAGACTTAAGCAGAGGGAAACAGAGTTAAAGAGGGGCAAACACAATTAAACGGAATTAAACAGTGGCAAACAGAGATAAACAGAGTTATACTGAGGCAAACAGAGTTAAACAAAGGCAAACAGAGTTAAATAGCTTGAAACAGAGGCAAGCAGAGGCAGACAGAGTTAAACAGAATTAAACAGAGGCAAAAAGATGAAACAGAGGCAAACAGAGTTAAACAGAGGCAAACAGCGATAAGCAGAGTTAAACAGAGGAAAACAGAGGCAGATAGACTTAAGCAGAGTTAAACAGAGGCAAAAAGAGTGGAAAAGAGGCAAACAGAGTTAAACAGAGATACACAGAGAGAAACAGTGTTAAACAGAGGCAAACAGAGTGGAACAGATTTAAACAGAGGCAAACAAGTTAACCTGAGGGAAGCAGAGGCAAACAGAGTTAAACTGAGAAAAACAGATCCAAACAGAGTTCAACAGAGGCAAACAGAGGCACACAGAGTTAAGCAGACGGAAACAGATTTAAACAGAGGCAAACAGAAATAAACGGAATTAAACAGAGGCAAACAGAGATAAACAGAGTTATACTGAGGCAAACAGAGTTAAACAAAGGCAAACAGAGTTAAATAGCTTGAAATAGAGGCAAGCAGAGGCAGACAGAGTTAATCAGAATTAAACAGAGGCAAAAAGAGTGAAACAGAGACAAACATAGTTAAACAGAGGCAAACAGAGGCAAACAGCGTTAAGCAGAGTTAAACAGAGGAAAACAGTGGCAAATAGACTTAAGCAGAGTTAAACAGAGGCAAAAAGAGTGGAACAGAGGCAAACAGAGTTAAACAGAGTTACACAGAGAGAAACAGTGTTAAACAGAGTTAATCAGAGGCAAACAGAGTGGAACAGAGGCAGACAGATTGAAACAGAGTTACACAGAGAGACACAGAGTTAAGCAGAGTTAAACAGAGGAAAACAGAGGCAAACACAGTTATACAGAGTTAAACCGAGTGAAACAGAGGCAAACAGAGATAAACAGAGTGAAACAGTCTTAAAAAGAGGCAAACAGAGTTAGACAGAGACACGCAGAGGCAAACAGAGTGCAATAGAGTTAAATAGGGACAAACAGAGTTAAACAGTCAAACAGAGTTAAAGACAGCCAAACTGGGGTTATGAGAATAATACAGATTTAAAGAGAGGTAAACAGAGGCAAACAGAGTTACACAGAGTTAAAGAGATGCAAACAGAGTTCAACAGCTGCATAAAGTGGCAAACAGAGTTAAGCTGCGGCAAGCAGTGTTAAACAGAGGCAAACAGTGTTAAACAGAGTGAAACAGAGGCAAACAGAGTTAATCTGAGGAAAGCAGATGCAAACAGAGTTAAAACAGGTTAAACAAAGGCAAACAGAATTAGATACAGGCCAACAGGGTTAAACAGAGGCAAACAAAATTAAATAGACTTAAAACGAGGCAAATAGAAGCAGACAGAGCTGAACAGAATTAAACAGAGGCAAACAGAGTGAAACAGATGCAAGGAGACTTAAATGGATTTAAACAGAATTAAACAAATGGAAACAGAGTTAACCAGAGGCGAACAGAGTTAAACAGAATAAAACGGTGGTAGGCAGAGCTAAACAGGTGCAAACAAAGGCAAGCAGAGTTAAGCAGAGGCAAACAGATGCAAACAGATTTAAGCACAGTTAAACAGAGGAAAACAGAGATAAACAGAGTGAAACGGAGGCAAACAGAGTTAAACAGAGTTACACAGATGCAAACAGATGCAAGCAGACTTAACCAGAGGCAAACAGTGTTAAACAGATTAAAACAGAGTCAAACAGAGTAAAACAGAGGCAAACAGAGTTAAACAGAGGCAAACCGAGGCAAACAGAGGTTAACAGAATTCAACAGAGGCAAACAGATTTGAACAGAATTAAACAGAGGCAAACAGAGTTAACAGAATTCAGCAGAGGCAAACAGAGTTGAACAGAGAAACAGAGGCAAACAGAGTTAAAGTGAGTTAAACAGAGGCAAACAGATTCAAACAGAGGCAAACAGATTTAAACAGAGGCAAACAGTGTTAAACAGAGGCAAACAGAGGCAAACAGAGTTAAACAGAGGCAAACAGAGGCAAACAGAGGTTAAAATAATTCAACAGAGGCAAACAGAGTTAAAAAGATTTAAACAGAGGCAAACAGCGGCAAACAGAGTTAAACAGAGTTAAACAGAGTTAAACAGAGTCCAGCAAAGTTAAACAGAGTTAAACAGAGGCAGAGCTAAACAGCGTTAAACAGATGCAAACAGAGTTAAACAGAGTCAAACAGATGCAAACAGAGTTAAACAGAGGCAAACAGATGCAAACAGACTTGTACAGAGTCAAACAGAGCAGAGTTAAGCAGAGGCAAACAGAGTTAAACAAAGTTACAATGAGGCAAACAGAGGTTAACAGAGGCAAACAGAGGCAAACAGAGTTAAACAGAGGCAAACAGAGTTAACCTGAGGGAAGCAGAGACAAACAGAGTTAAACTGAGTAAAACAGATGCAAACAGAGTTCAACAGAGGCACACAGAGTTAAGCAGAGGGAAACTGAGTTAAACAGAGGCAAACAGAATTAAACGGAATCAAACAGAGACGAACAGAGATAAACAGAGTTATATTGAAGCAAACAGAGGCAACCAGAGTTAAATAGATTTAAACAGAGGCAAGCAGAGGCAGACAGACTTAAACAGAATTAAAAGAGGCAAAAAGAGTGAAACAGAGGCAAACATAGTTAAACAGAGGCAAACAGCGTTAAGCAGAATTAAACAGAGGCAAACAGAGGCAGATAGAGTTAAGCAGAGTTAAACAGAGGCAAAAAGAGTGGAACAGAGGCAAACAGAGTTAAACGGAGTTACATAGAGAGAAACAGTGTTAACAGAATTAAACAGAGGCAAACAGGGGCAAACAGAGTTAAACAGATGCAAACAGATGCAAACAGACATAAACAGAGGCAAACAGAGTTAAACAGAGGCAAACAGAGGCAAACAGAGTTATACAGAGTTAAACAGAGTTAAAGAGAGGAAAACTGAAATAGACAGAGGCAACCAGAGGCAAACAGAGTGAAACAGAATTAAACAGGGGCAGACAGTGTTAAACAGAGTTAAACAGAGGCAAACAGTGTTAAACAGAGGCAAAAAGAATTAACCTGAGGCAAGCAGAGGCAAACAGAGTTAAACTGAGTTGAACAGAGGCAAACAGAGTTACACAGAGTTAAAGAGATGCAAACAGAGTTCAACAGATGCATAAAGTGGCAAACAGAGTTAAGCTGAGGCAAACAGAGTTAAACAGAGGCAAACAGTGTTAACCTGTGGCAAGCAGAGGCATACGGTGTTAACCTGTGTCAAGCAGAGGCAAACAGAATTAACCTGAGGCAAGCATGTGCAAACAGAGTTAAACCGAGTTAAACAAAGGAAAACAGAGTAAGATACAGGCAAACAGGGTTAAACAGAGACAGACAGAGGCAAACAAAATTAAATAGACTTAAAAGGAGGCAAATAGAAGCAGACAGAGCTGAACAGAATTAAACAGAGGCAAACAGTGTTAAACAGAGGCAAACAGAGTTAAACAGAGACAAACAGAGATAAACAGAGTTATACCGAGGCAAACAGCGTTAAACAGAGGCAAACAAGTTAACCTGAGGGAAGCAGAGGCAAACAGAGTTAAACTGAGTAAAACAGATGCAAACAGAGCTCAACAGAGGCAAACCGAGGCACACAGACTTAAGCAGAGGGAAACAGAGTTAAAGAGGGGCAAACACAATTAAACGGAATTAAACAGTGGCAAACAGAGATAAACAGAGTTATACTGAGGCAAACAGAGTTAAACAAAGGCAAACAGAGTTAAATAGCTTGAAACAGAGGCAAGCAGAGGCAGACAGAGTTAAACAGAATTAAACAGAGGCAAAAAGATGAAACAGAGGCAAACAGAGTTAAACAGAGGCAAACAGCGATAAGCAGAGTTAAACAGAGGAAAACAGAGGCAGATAGACTTAAGCAGAGTTAAACAGAGGCAAAAAGAGTGGAAAAGAGGCAAACAGAGTTAAACAGAGATACACAGAGAGAAACAGTGTTAAACAGAGGCAAACAGAGTGGAACAGATTTAAACAGAGGCAAACAAGTTAACCTGAGGGAAGCAGAGGCAAACAGAGTTAAACTGAGAAAAACAGATCCAAACAGAGTTCAACAGAGGCAAACAGAGGCACACAGAGTTAAGCAGACGGAAACAGATTTAAACAGAGGCAAACAGAAATAAACGGAATTAAACAGAGGCAAACAGAGATAAACAGAGTTATACTGAGGCAAACAGAGTTAAACAAAGGCAAACAGAGTTAAATAGCTTGAAATAGAGGCAAGCAGAGGCAGACAGAGTTAATCAGAATTAAACAGAGGCAAAAAGAGTGAAACAGAGACAAACATAGTTAAACAGAGGCAAACAGAGGCAAACAGCGTTAAGCAGAGTTAAACAGAGGAAAACAGTGGCAAATAGACTTAAGCAGAGTTAAACAGAGGCAAAAAGAGTGGAACAGAGGCAAACAGAGTTAAACAGAGTTACACAGAGAGAAACAGTGTTAAACAGAGTTAATCAGAGGCAAACAGAGTGGAACAGAGGCAGACAGATTGAAACAGAGTTACACAGAGAGACACAGAGTTAAGCAGAGTTAAACAGAGGAAAACAGAGGCAAACACAGTTATACAGAGTTAAACCGAGTGAAACAGAGGCAAACAGAGATAAACAGAGTGAAACAGTCTTAAAAAGAGGCAAACAGAGTTAGACAGAGACACGCAGAGGCAAACAGAGTGCAATAGAGTTAAATAGGGACAAACAGAGTTAAACAGTCAAACAGAGTTAAAGACAGCCAAACTGGGGTTATGAGAATAATACAGATTTAAAGAGAGGTAAACAGAGGCAAACAGAGTTACACAGAGTTAAAGAGATGCAAACAGAGTTCAACAGCTGCATAAAGTGGCAAACAGAGTTAAGCTGCGGCAAGCAGTGTTAAACAGAGGCAAACAGTGTTAAACAGAGTGAAACAGAGGCAAACAGAGTTAATCTGAGGAAAGCAGATGCAAACAGAGTTAAAACAGGTTAAACAAAGGCAAACAGAATTAGATACAGGCCAACAGGGTTAAACAGAGGCAAACAAAATTAAATAGACTTAAAACGAGGCAAATAGAAGCAGACAGAACTGAACAGAATTAAACAGAGGCAAACAGAGTGAAACAGATGCAAGGAGACTTAAATGGATTTAAACAGAATTAAACAAATGGAAACAGAGTTAACCAGAGGCGAACAGAGTTAAACAGAATAAAACGGTGGTAGGCAGAGCTAAACAGGTGCAAACAAAGGCAAGCAGAGTTAAGCAGAGGCAAACAGATGCAAACAGATTTAAGCACAGTTAAACAGAGGAAAACAGAGATAAACAGAGTGAAACGGAGGCAAACAGAGTTAAACAGAGTTACACAGATGCAAACAGATGCAAGCAGACTTAACCAGAGGCAAACAGTGTTAAACAGATTAAAACAGAGTCAAACAGAGTAAAACAGAGGCAAACAGAGTTAAACAGAGGCAAACCGAGGCAAACAGAGGTTAACAGAATTCAACAGAGGCAAACAGATTTGAACAGAATTAAACAGAGGCAAACAGAGTTAACAGAATTCAGCAGAGGCAAACAGAGTTGAACAGAGAAACAGAGGCAAACAGAGTTAAAGTGAGTTAAACAGAGGCAAACAGATTCAAACAGAGGCAAACAGATTTAAACAGAGGCAAACAGTGTTAAACAGAGGCAAACAGAGGCAAACAGAGTTAAACAGAGGCAAACAGAGGCAAACAGAGGTTAAAATAATTCAACAGAGGCAAACAGAGTTAAAAAGATTTAAACAGAGGCAAACAGCGGCAAACAGAGTTAAACAGAGTTAAACAGAGTTAAACAGAGTCCAGCAAAGTTAAACAGAGTTAAACAGAGGCAGAGCTAAACAGCGTTAAACGGATGCAAACAGAGTTAAACAGAGTCAAACAGATGCAAACAGAGTTAAACAGAGGCAAACAGATGCAAACAGACTTGTACAGAGTCAAACAGAGCAGAGTTAAGCAGAGGCAAACAGAGTTAAACAAAGTTACAATGAGGCAAACAGAGGTTAACAGAGGCAAACAGAGGCAAACAGAGTTAAACAGAGGCAAACAGAGTTAACCTGAGGGAAGCAGAGACAAACAGAGTTAAACTGAGTAAAACAGATGCAAACAGAGTTCAACAGAGGCACACAGAGTTAAGCAGAGGGAAACTGAGTTAAACAGAGGCAAACAGAATTAAACGGAATCAAACAGAGACGAACAGAGATAAACAGAGTTATATTGAAGCAAACAGAGGCAACCAGAGTTAAATAGATTTAAACAGAGGCAAGCAGAGGCAGACAGACTTAAACAGAATTAAAAGAGGCAAAAAGAGTGAAACAGAGGCAAACATAGTTAAACAGAGGCAAACAGCGTTAAGCAGAATTAAACAGAGGCAAACAGAGGCAGATAGAGTTAAGCAGAGTTAAACAGAGGCAAAAAGAGTGGAACAGAGGCAAACAGAGTTAAACGGAGTTACATAGAGAGAAACAGTGTTAACAGAATTAAACAGAGGCAAACAGGGGCAAACAGAGTTAAACAGATGCAAACAGATGCAAACAGACATAAACAGAGGCAAACAGAGTTAAACAGAGGCAAACAGAGGCAAACAGAGTTATACAGAGTTAAACAGAGTTAAAGAGAGGAAAACTGAAATAGACAGAGGCAACCAGAGGCAAACAGAGTGAAACAGAATTAAACAGGGGCAGACAGTGTTAAACAGAGTTAAACAGAGGCAAACAGTGTTAAACAGAGGCAAAAAGAATTAACCTGAGGCAAGCAGAGGCAAACAGAGTTAAACTGAGTTGAACAGAGGCAAACAGAGTTACACAGAGTTAAAGAGATGCAAACAGAGTTCAACAGATGCATAAAGTGGCAAACAGAGTTAAGCTGAGGCAAACAGAGTTAAACAGAGGCAAACAGTGTTAACCTGTGGCAAGCAGAGGCATACGGTGTTAACCTGTGTCAAGCAGAGGCAAACAGAATTAACCTGAGGCAAGCATGTGCAAACAGAGTTAAACCGAGTTAAACAAAGGAAAACAGAGTAAGATACAGGCAAACAGGGTTACACAGAGACAGACAGAGGCAAACAAAATTAAATAGACTTAAAAGGAGGCAAATAGAAGCAGACAGAGCTGAACAGAATTAAACAGAGGCAAACAGTGTTAAACAGAGGCAAACAGAGTTAAACAGAGACAAACAGAGATAAACAGAGTTATACCGAGGCAAACAGCGTTAAACAGAGGCAAACAAGTTAACCTGAGGGAAGCAGAGGCAAACAGAGTTAAACTGAGTAAAACAGATGCAAACAGAGCTCAACAGAGGCAAACCGAGGCACACAGACTTAAGCAGAGGGAAACAGAGTTAAAGAGGGGCAAACACAATTAAACGGAATTAAACAGTGGCAAACAGAGATAAAAGAGTTATACTGAGGCAAACAGAGTTAAACAAAGGCAAACAGAGTTAAATAGCTTGAAATAGAGGCAAGCAGAGGCAGACAGACTTAAACAGAATTAAACAGAGGCAAAAAGAGTGAAACAGAGACAAACAGAGTTAAACAGCGGCAAACAGAGGCAAACAGCGTTAAGCAGAGTTAAACAGTGGAAAACAGAGGCAAATAGACTTAAGCAGAGTTAAACAGAGGCAAAAAGAGTGGAACAGAGGCAAACAGAGTTAAACAGAGTTACACAGAGAGAAGCAGTGTTACACAGAGTTAATCAGAGGCAAACAGAGTGGAACAGAGTTAAACAGAGGCAAACAAGTTAACCTGAGGGAAGCAGAGGCAAACAGAGTTAAGCTGAGTAAAACAGATCCAAACAGAGTTCAACAGAGGCAAACAGAGGCACACAGATTTAAGCAGACGGAAACAGATTTAAACAGAGGCAAACAGAATTAAACGGAATTAAACAGAGGCAAACAGAGATAAACAGAGTTATACTGAGGCAAACAGAGTTAAACAAAGGCAAACAGAGTTAAATAGCTTGAAACAGAGGCAAGCCGAGGCAGACAGAGTTAAACAGAATTAAACAGAGGCAAAAAGAGTGAAACAGAGGCAAACAGAGTTAAACAGGGGCAAACAGAGGCAAACAGTGCTAAGCAGAGTTAAACAGAGGAAAACAGAGGCAGATAGAGTTAAGCAGAGTTAAACAGAGGCAAAAAGAGTGGAACAGAGGCAAACAGAGTTAAACAGAGTTACACAGAGAGGAACAGTGTTAAACAGAGGCAAACAGAGTGGAACAGAGGCAAACAGATTTAAACAGAGTTACACAGAGAGACACAGAGTTAAACAGAGTTAAACAGAGGCAAACAGAGGCAAACACAGTTATACAGAGTTAAACAGAGTGAAACAGAGGCAAACAGAGATAAACAGAGTGAAACAGTCTTAAAAAGAGGCAAACAGAGTTAGACAGAGACACGCAGAGGCAAACACAGTGCAATAGAGTTAAATAGGGACAAACAGAGTTAAACAGAGTTAAACAGAGTTAAAGACAACCAAACTGGGGTTATGAGAATAATACAGATTTAAAGAGAGGTAAACAGAGGCAAACAGAGTTACACAGAGTTAAAGAGATGCAAACAGAGTTCAACAGCTTCATAAAGTGGCAAACAGAGTTAAGCTGCGGCAAACAGAGTTAAACAGAGGCAAACAGTGTTAAACAGAGTTAAACAGAGGCAAACAGAGTTAATCTGAGGCAAGCAGATGCAAACAGAGTTAAACCATGTTAAACAAAGGCAAACAGAATTAGATACAGGCCAACAGGATTAAACAGAGGCAAACAAAATTAAATAGACTTAAAACGAGGCAAATAGAAGCAGACAGAGCTGAACAGAATTAATCAGAGGCAAACAGAGTGAAACAGATGCAAGGAGACTTAAATGGATTTAAACAGAATTAAACAATTGGAAACAGAGTTAACCAGAGGCGAACAGAGTTAAACAGAATAAAACGGTGGTAGGCAGAGCTAAACAGGTACAAACAAAGGCAAACAGAGTTAAACAGAGGCAAACAGATGCAAACAGATTTAAGCACAGTTAAACAGAGGCAAACAGCGTTAAGCAGAGTTAAACAGTGGAAAACAGAGGCAGATAGAGTTAAGCAGAGTTAAACAGAGGCAAAAAGAGTGGAACAGATGCAAACAGAGTTAAACAGAGTTACACAGAGAGAAACAGTGTTAAACAGAGTTAAACAGAGGCAAACAGAGTGGAACAGAGTTAAACAGAGGCAAACAAGTTAACCTGAGGGAAGCAGAGGCAAACAGAGTTAAACAGAGTCCAACAGAGTTAAACAGACGTTAAACAGATGCAAACAGAGTTAGACAGAGTCAAACAGAGCAAACAGAGGCAAACAGAGTTAAACAGAGGCAAACAGAGATAAACAAAGTTACAGTGACACAAACAGAGGTTAACAGAATTAAACAGAGGCAAACAGTGTTAAACAGAGGCAAACAGAGTTAAACAGAGACAAACAGAGATAAACAGAGTTATACCGAGGCAAACAGCGTTAAACAGAGGCAAACAAGTTAACCTGAGGGAAGCAGAGGCAAACAGAGTTAAACTGAGTAAAAACAGATGCAAACAGAGCTCAACAGAGGCAAAACCGAGGCACACAGACTTAAGCAGAGGGAAACAGAGTTAAAGAGGGGCAAACACAATTAAACGGAATTAAACAGTGGCAAACAGAGATAAACAGAGTATACTGAGGCAAACAGAGTTAAACAAAGGCAAACAGAGTTAAATAGCTTGAAACAGAGGCAAGCAGAGGCAGACAGAGTTAAACAGAATTAAACAGAGGCAAAAAGATGAAACAGAGGCAAACAGAGTTAAACAGAGGCAAACAGCGATAAGCAGAGTTAAACAGAGGAAAACAGAGGCAGATAGACTTAAGCAGAGTTAAACAGAGGCAAAAAGAGTGGAAAAGAGGCAAACAGAGTTAAACAGAGATACACAGAGAGAAACAGTGTTAAACAGAGGCAAACAGAGTGGAACAGATTTAAACAGAGGCAAACAAGTTAACCTGAGGGAAGCAGAGGCAAACAGAGTTAAAACTGAGAAAAACAGATCCAAACAGAGTTCAACAGAGGCAAACAGAGGCACACAGAGTTAAGCAGACGGAAACAGATTTAAACAGAGGCAAACAGAAATAAACGGAATTAAACAGAGGCAAACAGAGATAAACAGAGTTATACTGAGGCAAACAGAGTTAAAACAAAGGCAAACAGAGTTAAATAGCTTGAAATAGAGGCAAGCAGAGGCAGACAGAGTTAATCAGAATTAAACAGAGGCAAAAAGAGTGAAACAGAGACAAACAGAGTTAAACAGAGGCAAACAGAGGCAAACAGCGTTAAGCAGAGTTAAACAGAGGAAAACAGTGGCAAATAGACTTAAGCAGAGTTAAACAGAGGCAAAAAGAGTGGAACAGAGGCAAACAGAGTTAAACAGAGTTACACAGAGAGAAACAGTGTTAAACAGAGTTAATCAGAGGCAAACAGAGTGGAACAGAGGCAGACAGATTGAAACAGAGTTACACAGAGAGACACAGAGTTAAGCAGAGTTAACAGAGGAAAACAGAGGCAAACACAGTTATACAGAGTTAAACCGAGTGAAACAGAGGCAAACAGAGATAAACAGAGTGAAACAGTCTTAAAAAGAGGCAAACAGAGTTAGACAGAGACACGCAGAGGCAAACAGAGTGCAATAGAGTTAAATAGGGACAAACAGAGTTAAACAGTCAAACAGAGTTAAAGACAGCCAAACTGGGGTTATGAGAATAATACAGATTTAAAGAGAGGTAAACAGAGGCAAACAGAGTTACACAGAGTTAAAGAGATGCAAACAGAGTTCAACAGCTGCATAAAGTGGCAAACAGAGTTAAGCTGCGGCAAGCAGTGTTAAACAGAGGCAAACAGTGTTAAACAGAGTGAAACAGAGGCAAACAGAGTTAATCTGAGGAAAGCAGATGCAAACAGAGTTAAAACAGGTTAAACAAAGGCAAACAGAATTAGATACAGGCCAACAGGTTAAACAGAGGCAAACAAAATTAAATAGACTTAAAACGAGGCAAATAGAAGCAGACACGAGCTGAACAGAATTAAACAGAGGCAAACAGAGTGAAACAGATGCAAGGAGACTTAAATGATTTAAACAGAATTAAACAAATGGAAACAGAGTTAACCAGAGGCGAACAGAGTTAAACAGAATAAAACGGTGGTAGGCAGAGCTAAACAGGTGCAAACAAAGGCAAGCAGAGTTAAGCAGAGGCAAACAGATGCAAACAGATTTAAGCACAGTTTAAACAGAGGAAAACAGAGATAAACAGAGTGAAACGGAGGCAAACAGAGTTAAACAGAGTTACACAGATGCAAACAGATGCAAGCAGACTTAACCAGAGGCAAACAGTGTTAAACAGATTAAACAGAGTCAAACAGAGTAAAACAGAGGCAAACAGAGTTAAACAGAGGCAAACCGAGGCAAACAGAGGTTAACAGAATTCAACAGAGGCAAACAGATTTGAACAGAATTAAACAGAGGTAAACAGAGTTAACAGAATTCAGCAGCGGCAAACAGAGTTGAACAGAGAAACAGAGGCAAACAGAGTTAAAGTGAGTTAAACAGAGGCAAACAGATTCAAACAGAGGCAAACAGATTTAAACAGAGGCAAACAGTGTTAAACAGAGGCAAACAGAGGCAAACAGAGTTAAACAGAGGCAAACAGAGGCAAACAGAGGTTAAAATAATTCAACAGAGGCAAACAGAGTTAAAAAGATTTAAACAGAGGCAAAACAGCGGCAAACAGAGGTTAAACAGAGTTAAACAGAGTTAAACAGAGTCCAGCAAAGTTAAACAGAGTTAAACAGAGGCAGAGCTAAACAGCGTTAAAACAGATGCAAACAGAGTTAAACAGAGTCAAACAGATGCAAACAGAGTTAAACAGAGGCAAACAGATGCAAACAGACTTGTACAGAGTCAAACAGAGCAGAGTTAAGCAGAGGCAAACAGAGTTAAACAAAGTTACAATGAGGCAAACAGAGGTTAACAGAGGCAAACAGAGGCAAACAGAGTTAAACAGAGGCAAACAGAGTTAACCTGAGGGAAGCAGAGACAAACAGAGTTAAACTGAGTAAAACAGATGCAAACAGAGTTCAACAGAGGCACACAGAGTTAAGCAGAGGAAACTGAGTTAAACAGAGGCAAACAGAATTAAACGGAATCAAACAGAGACGAACAGAGATAAACAGAGTTATATTGAAGCAAACAGAGTTAAACAGAGGCAACCAGAGTTAAATAGATTTAAACAGAGGCAAGCAGAGGCAGACAGACTTAAACAGAATTAAAAGAGGCAAAAAGAGTGAAACAGAGGCAAACATAGTTAAACAGAGGCAAACAGCGTTAAGCAGAATTAAACAGAGGCAAACAGAGGCAGATAGAGTTAAGCAGAGTTAAACAGAGGCAAAAAGAGTGGAACAGAGGCAAACAGAGTTAAACGGAGTTACATAGAGAGAAACAGTGTAAACAGAATTAAACAGAGGCAAACAGAGGCAAACAGAGTTAAACAGATGCAAACAGATGCAAACAGACATAAACAGAGGCTAACAGAGTTAAACAGAGGCAAACAGAGGCAAACAGAGTTATACAGAGTTAAACAGAGTTAAAGAGAGAAAACTGAAATAGTACAGAGGCAACCAGAGGCAAACAGAGTGAAACAGAATTAAACAGGGGCAAGACAGTGTTAAACAGAGTTAAACAGAGGCAAACAGTGTTAAACAGAGGCAAAAGAATTAACCTGAGGCAAGCAGAGGCAAACAGAGTTAAACTGAGTTGAACAGAGGCAAACAGAGTTACACAGAGTTAAAGAGATGCAAACAGAGTTCAACAGATGCATAAAGTGGCAAACAGAGTTAAGCTGAGGCAAACAGAGTTAAACAGAGGGCAAACAGTGTTAACCTGTGGCAAGCAGAGGCATACGGTGTTAACCTGTGTCAAGCAGAGGCAAACAGAATTAACCTGAGGCAAGCATGTGCAAACAGAGTTAAACCGAGTTAAACAAAGGAAAACAGAGTAAGATACAGGCAAACAGGGTTAAACAGAGACAGACAGAGGCAAACAAAATTAAATAGACTTAAAACGAGGCAAATAGAAGCAGACAGAGCTGAACAGAATTAAACAGAGGCAAACAGTGTTAAACAGAGGCAAACAGAGTTAAACAGAGACAAACAGAGATAAACAGAGTAATACCGAGGCAACAGCGTTAAACAGAGGCAAACAAGTTAACCTGAGGGAAGCAGAGGCAAACAGAGTTAAACTGAGTAAAACAGATGCAAACAGAGCTCAACAGAGGCAAACCGAGGCACACAGACTTAAGCAGAGGGAAACAGAGTTAAAGAGGGGCAAACCACAATTAAACGGAATTAAACAGTGGCAAACAGAGATAAACAGAGTTATACTGAGGCAAACAGAGTTAAACAAAGGCAAACAGAGTTAAATAGCTTGAAACAGAGGCAAGCAGAGGCAGACAGAGTTAAACAGAATTAAACAGAGGCAAAAAGATGAAACAGAGGCAAACAGAGTTAAACAGAGGCAAACAGCGATAAGCAGAGTTAAACAGAGGAAAACAGAGGCAGATAGACTTAAGCAGAGTTAAACAGAGGCAAAAAGAGTGGAAAGAGGCAAACAGAGTTAAACAGAGATACACAGAGAGAAACAGTGTTAAACAGAGGCAAACAGAGTGGAACAGATTTAAACAGAGGCAAACAAGTTAACCTGAGGGAAGCAGAGGCAAACAGAGTTAATCTGAGAAAAACAGATCCAAACAGAGTTCAACAGAGGCAAACAGAGGCACACAGAGTTAAGCAGACGGACACAGATTTAAACAGAGGCAACAGAAATAAACGGAATTAAACAGAGGCAAACAGAGATAAACAGAGTTATACTGAGGCAAACAGAGTTAAACAAAGGCAAACAGAGTTAAATAGCTTGAAATAGAGGCAAGCAGAGGCAGACAGAGTTAATCAGAATTAAACAGAGGCAAAAAGAGTGAAACAGAGACAAACAGAGTTAAACAGAGGCAAACAGAGGCAAAACAGCGTTAAGCAGAGTTAAACAGAGGAAAACAGTGGCAAATAGACTTAAGCAGAGTTTAAACAGAGGCAAAAAGAGTGGAACAGAGTCCAAACAGAGTTAACAGAGTTACACAGAGAGAAACAGTGTTAAACAGAGTTAATCAGAGGCAAACAGAGTGGAACAGAGGCAGACAGATTTAAACAGAGTTACACAGAGAGACACAGAGTTAAGCAGAGTTAAACAGAGGAAAACAGAGGCAAACACAGGTTATACAGAGTTAAACCGAGTGAAACAGAGGCAAACAGAGATAAACAGAGTGAAACAGTCTTAAAAAGAGGCAAACAGAGTTAGACAGAGACACGCAGAGGCAAACAGAGTGCAATAGAGTTAAATAGGGACAAACAGAGTTAAACAGTCAAACAGAGTTAAAGACAGCCAAACTGGGGTTATGAGAATAATACAGATTTAAAGAGAGGTAAACAGAGGCAAACAGAGTTACACAGAGTTAAAGAGATGCAAACAGAGTTCAACAGCTGCATAAAGTGGCAAACAGAGTTAAGCTGCGCAAGCAGTGTTAAACAGAGGCAAACAGTGTTAACAGAGTGAAACAGAGGCAAACAGAGTTATCTGAGGAAAGCAGATGCAAACAGAGTTAAAACAGGTTAAACAAAGGCAAACAGAATTAGATACAGGCCAACAGGGTTAAACAGAGGCAAACAAAATTAAATAGACTTAAAACGAGGCAAATAGAAGCAGACAGAGCTGAACAGAATTAAACAGGGCAAACAGAGTGAAACAGATGCAAGGAGACTTAAATGGATTTAAACAGAATTAAACAAATGGAAACAGAGTTAACCAGAGGCGAACAGAGTTAAACAGAATAAAACGGTGGTAGGCAGAGCTAAAACAGGTGCAAACAAAGGCAAGCAGAGTTAAGCAGCAGGCAAACAGATGCAAACAGATTTAAGCACAGTTAAACAGAGGAAAACAGAGATAAACAGAGTGAAACGGAGGCAAACAGAGTTAAACAGAGTTACACAGATGCAAACAGATGCAAGCAGACTTAACCAGAGGCAAACAGTGTTAAACAGATTAAAACAGAGTCAAACAGAGTAAAAACAGAGGCAAACAGAGTTAAACAGAGGCAAACCGAGGCAAACAGAGGTTAACAGAATTCAACAGAGGCAAACAGATTTGAACAGAATTAAACAGAGGCAAACAGAGTTAACAGAATTCAGCAGAGGCAAACAGAGTTGAACAGAGAAACAGAGGCAAACAGAGTTAAAGTGAGTTAAACAGAGGCAAACAGATTCAAACAGAGGCAAACAGATTTAAACAGAGGCAAACAGTGTTAAACAGAGGCAAACAGAGGCAAACAGAGTTAAACAGAGGCAAAACAGAGGCAAACAGAGGTTAAAATAATTCAACAGAGGCAAACAGAGTTAAAAAGATTTAAACAGAGGCAAACAGCGGCAAACAGAGTTAACAGAGTTAAACAGAGTTAAACAGAGTCCAGCAAAGTTAAACAGAGTTTAAACAGAGGCAGAGCTAAACAGCGTTAAACAGATGCAAACAGAGTTAAACAGAGTCAAACAGATGCAAACAGAGTTAAACAGAGGCAAACAGATGCAAACAGACTTGTACAGAGTCAAACAGAGCAGAGTTAAGCAGAGGCAAACAGAGTTAAACAAAGTTACAATGAGGCAAACAGAGGTTAACAGAGGCAAACAGAGGCAAACAGAGTTAAACAGAGGCAAACAGAGTTAACCTGAGGGAAGCAGAGACAAACAGAGTTAAACTGAGTAAAACAGATGCAAACAGAGTTCAACAGAGGCACACAGAGTTAAGCAGAGGGAAACTGAGTTAAACAGAGGCAAACAGAATTAAACGGAATCAAACAGAGACGAACAGAGATAAACAGAGTTATATTGAAGCAAACAGAGGCAACCAGAGTTAAATAGATTTAACAGAGGCAAGCAGAGGCAGACAGACTTAAACAGAATTTAAAAGAGGCAAAAAGAGTGAAACAGAGGCAAACATAGTTAAACAGAGGCAAACAGCGTAAGCAGAATTAAACAGAGGCAAACAGAGGCAGATAGAGTTAAGCAGAGTTAAACAGAGGCCAAAAGAGTGGAACAGAGGCAAACAGAGTTAAACGGAGTTACATAGAGAGAAACAGTGTTAACAGAATTAAAACAGAGGCAAACAGGGGCAAACAGAGTTAAACAGATGCAAACAGATGCAAACAGACATAAACAGAGGCAAACAGAGTTAAACAGAGGCAAACAGAGGCAAACAGAGTTATACAGAGTTAAACAGAGTTAAAGAGAGGAAAACTGAAATAGACAGAGGCAACCAGAGGCAAACAGAGTGAAACAGAATTAAACAGGGGCAGACAGTGTTAAACAGAGTTAAAACAGAGCAAACAGTGTTAAACAGAGGCAAAAAGAATTAACCTGAGGCAAGCAGAGGCAAACAGAGTAAACTGAGTTGAACAGAGGCAAACAGAGTTACACAGAGTTAAAGAGATGCAAACAGAGTTCAACAGATGCATAAAGTGGCAAACAGAGTTAAGCTGAGGCAAACAGAGTTAAACAGAGGCAAACAGTGTTAACCTGTGGCAAGCAGAGGCATACGGTGTTAACCTGTGTCAAGCAGAGGCAAACAGAATTAACCTGAGGCAAGCATGTGCAAACAGAGTTAAACGAGTTAAAACAAAGGAAAACAGAGTAAGATACAGGCAAACAGGGTTACACAGAGACAGACAGAGGCAAACAAAATTAAATAGACTTAAAGGAGGCAAATAGAAGCAGACAGAGCTGAACAGAATTAAACAGAGGCAACAGTGTTAAACAGAGGCAAACAGAGTTAAAACAGAGACAACCAGAGATAAACAGAGTTATACCGAGGCAAACAGCGTTAAACAGAGGCAAACAAGTTAACCTGAGGGAAGCAGAGGCAAACAGAGTTAAACTGAGTAAAACAGATGCAAACAGAGCTCAACAGAGGCAAACCGAGGCACACAGAACTTAAGCAGAGGGAAACAGAGTTAAAGAGGGGCAAACACAATTAAACGGAATTAAACAGTGGCAAACAGAGATAAAAGAGTTATACTGAGGCAAACAGAGTTAAACAAGGCAAACAGAGTTAAATAGCTTGAAATAGAGGCAAGCAGAGGCAGACAGACTTAAACAGAATTAAACAGAGGCAAAAAGAGTGAAACAGAGACAAACAGAGTAAACAGCGGCAAACAGAGGCAAACAGCGTTAAGCAGAGTTAACAGTGGAAAACAGAGGCAAATAGACTTAAGCAGAGTTAAACAGAGGCAAAAAGAGTGGAACAGAGGCAAACAGAGTTAAACAGAGTTACACAGAGAGAAGCAGTGTTACACAGAGTTAATCAGAGGCAAACAGAGTGGAACAGAGTTAAACAGAGGCAAACAAGTTAACCTGAGGGAAGCAGAGGCAAACAGAGTTAAGCCTGAGTAAAACAGATCCAAACAGAGTTCAACAGAGGCAAACAGAGGCACACAGATTTAAGCAGACGGAAACAGATTTAAACAGAGGCAAACAGAATTAAACGGAATTAAACAGAGGCAAACAGAGATAAACAGAGTTATACTGAGGCAAACAGAGTTAAACAAAGGCAAACAGAGTTAAATAGCTTGAAACAGAGGCAAGCCGAGGA
>JANJGN010002168.1:0-83863 GCA_026770705.1 Isurus oxyrinchus
AGAGGGGCAGAAAGAGAGAGGGGCAGAAAGAGAGTGGGGCGGAAAGAGAGAGGCAGAGCGAGAGAGAGGAGAGAGAGACAGAGAGAGAGAGGGAGACAGAGAGAGAGAAAGAGAGGCAGAGAGAGAGAGGCAGAGCGAGAGAGAGAGAGACAGAGAGAGAGAGAGGCAGAGAGAGAGAGGCAGAGAGAAAGAGGCAGACAGGGGCAGAGAGAGAGAGAGACTGAGGGGCAGAGAGAGAGAAAGAGACAGAGAGAGAGAGAGAGAGGCAGAGAGAGAGAGGCAGAGAGAGAGAGGCAGAGAGACAGAGAGAGAGGCAGAAAGAGAGAGACAGAGAGAGGCAGAAAGAGAGATGCAGAGAGAGAGAGACGGCGAGAAAGGGGCAGAGAGAGAGAGGCAGAAACAGAGAGAGACAGAGTGCGAGGCAGAAACAGAAAGGGAGACAGAGAGAGTGAGGCAGAGAGAGAGAGAGAGACAGAGAGAGAGAGAGAGAGAGGCAGAGAGAGAGAGAGACAGAGACAGAGAGACAGAGAGAGAGAGGCAGAGAGAGAGAGAGAGGCAGAGAGAGAGAGAGAGAGAGACAGAGAGAGAGAGAGACAGAGAGAGAGAGAGAGGCAGAGAGGAGACAGAGAGAGAGAGGCAGACAGGGGCAGAGAGAGAGAGAGAGACAGAGAGAGAGACAGAGAGAGAGAGACAGAGAGAGAGAGACAGAGAGAGACAGAGAGAGAGACAGAGAGAGAGAGAGAGACAGAGACAGAGAGAGAGCGAGAGAGACAGAGAGAGAGAGAGACAGAGAGAGAGAGAGAGAGAGGCAGAGAGAGAGAGGCAGAGAGAGAGAGGCAGAGAGAGAGAGAGGCAGAGAGAGAGAGAGAGAGGACAGAGAGAGAGAGAGGCAGAGAGAGAGAGAGAGGCAGAGAGAGAGTGAGACAGAGAGAGAGGCAGAGAGAGAGAGAGGCAGAGAGAGAGAAAGAGAGAGAAAGAGAGAGGCAGAGAGAGAGAAAGAGAGGCAGAGAGAGAGAGAGAGCGAGGAAGAGACAGCGAGAGAGAGAGAGAGGCAGCGAGAAAGGGCAGAGAGAGAGGCAGAAACAGAGAGGGAGACAGAGAAAGAGGTAGACGGAGGCAGAGAGGCAGAGAGAGAGAGAGGCAGAGAGAGAGACAGCGAGAAAGGGCCAGAGAGAGAGAGGCAGAACAGAAAGAGAGACAGAGAGAGAGAGAGGCAGAGAGAGAGAGAGACAGCGAGAGAGACAGCGAGAGAGAGAGGGGCAGAGAGAGAGAGGCAGAGAGATAGTGAGGCAGAGAGAGAGAGAGAGGCTGAGAGAGAGAGACAGAGAGAGAGAGAGACAGAGAGAGTGAGCAGAGAGAGAGAGAGGCAGAGAGAGAGAGAGGCAGAGAGAGAGAGAGGCAGAGAGAGAGAGAGAGAGAGTGAGAGACAGAGAGAGAGGCAGAGAGAGAGACAGAGACAGAGAGAGAGAGAGGCAGAGAGATAGAGGCAGAGAGAGATAGAGGCAGAGAGAGAGAGAGACAGAGAGAGAGACAGAGAGAGGACAGAGAGAGAGAGAGACAGAGAGAGTGAGGCAGAGAGAGAGAGAGAGGCAGAGAGAGAGAGAGAGGCAGAGAGAGAGAGGCAGAGAGAGAGAGACAGAGAGGCAGAAAGAGAGAGAGAGAGAGGAAGGCAGAAAGAGAGATGCAGGAGAGAGAGAGACGGCGAGAAAGGGGCAGAGAGAGAGAGAGGCAGAAACAGAGAGAGACAGAGTGCGAGGCAGAAACAGAAAGGGAGGACAGAGAGAGTGAGGCAGAGAGAGAGAGAGGAGAGCGAGGAAGAGACAGCGAGAGAGAGAGAGACAGAGAAAGAGAGAAAGATACAGACAGAGACAGAGAGTGAGCGCGAGAGACAGAGAGAGGCAGAGAGAGAGAAAGAGGCAGAGAGAGAGAGAGAGAGCGAGGAAGAGACAGCGAGAGAGAGAGAGAGAGGCAGCGAGAAAGGGGCAGAGAGAGAGAGAGAGAGAGAGAGACAGAGGAGAGAGAGACAGAGAGAGAGAGAGAGAGACAGAGAGAGAGAGACAGAGAGAGAGAGAGCAGAGAGAGAGAGACAGAGAGAGAGAGAGAGAGACAGAGAGAGAGACAGAGAGAGAGAGACGAGAGAGAGAGAGAGAGACAGAGAGAGAGAGAGACAGAGAGAGAGAGAGACAGAGAGAGAAGAGAGAGAGAGGGACAGACAGAGAGAGAGAGAGCCAGACAGACGAAGAGAGGGAGACAGACAGAGGGAGAGAGTGAGAGACAGTGATAGACAGAAAGAGAGACAGAGCTAGAGGGAGGGAGACGGAGAGATAGTCAGTCAGTGAGAGCCATACAGACAGACAGACGGAGAGAAAGACAAAGAGAGGGAGAGACAGAGACAGTGAGGGCCAGTGAGAGATAGTGAGGGACAGAGAGAGAGAAAGAGCCAGTGAGAGAGAGTCAGACAGAGAGAGACAGTGACAGAGAAACAGATTGAGAAAGAGGGTCCTGAGAGGGAGAGTCAGAGAGTGAGAAAGAGAGAACAGGCACCTGTCCTGGGAGTGTTTGATGGGGACAGTGTAGAGGGAGCTTTACTCTCTATCTAACCCCGTGCTGTACATATCCTGGGAGTATTTGATGGGGACAGTGTAGAGGGAGCTTTACTCTGTATCCAACCCCGTGCTGTACCGGTCCTGGGAGTGTTTGATGAGGACAGTGTAGAGGGAGCTTTAGTCTGTATCTAACCCCGTGCTGTACCTGTCCTGGGAGTGTTTGATGGGGACGGTGTAGAGGGAGCTTTACTCTGTATCCAACCCCGTGCTGTACCGGTCCTGGGAGTGTTTGATGGGGACAGTGTAGAGGGAGCTTTACTCTGTATCTAACCCCATGCTGTACCTGTCCTGGGTGTGTTTGATGGGGGACAGTGTAGAGGGAGCTTTACTCTGTATCTAACCCCGTGATGTACCTGTCCTGGAGTGTTTGATGGGGGACAGTGTAGAGGGAGATTTACTCTGTATCTAACCCCGTGCTGTACCGGTCCTGGGAGTGTTTGATGGGGACAGTGTAGAGGGAGCTTTACTCTGTATTTAACATCGCTAACCCTCTTCTCCTCCCTGCAGGGATTGGCCTATCGGACCCTCCCCTCCCCCACCCTCTCTCTCTCTCTCTCTCTCTCTCTCTCTCTGTGTGGCCTCCAGCCTGAGCCCTCGATCCAGGGGTGAGGGCGGTGCGAGGGGAGATGGAGGGCGAGGCGGAGGTGCCGGAGGGAGCTCCGCCCCCCCAGGGGTTTCCCCCCAACGCCCCCGAGGGACGTCCGGCCTTCGATGAGCTGTCCGCCCGGGCGGGGGTGGGGTACGGGCAGTGCCAGCGCCTGCTCTGCGCCCTGACCTGCCTCCCCCTCCCCCTGGTCTCCTTCGCCCTGCTCTCCGACGCCTTCTACACCCTGGTGCCCCCCCACCGCTGCCGGACCCCCCCGCCCGCCAACATCACCCTCCCCCGGGAGCGGCTGCCCGGACCCTGTCACCTCGCCCGCTACCGCAACGGGACTCCGGGGGGCGCCAGCGTCGAGTGCCCGAACGGTTGGCATTACGAGGCCGGCGAGGGTCTGCACAACAACATCGTCACCCAGGTACCGACACCGTGTATCGCAGTGCTGACCGTTCGACAGCGCGGCTCTCCCCTCGGCGCTGACACTCCAACAGCGCGGCTCTCCCTCGGTGCTGACCCTCTGACAGTGCAGCTCTCCCTCGGCGCTGACCTTCCAACAACGCGGCGCTCCCTCAGCGCTGACCCTCCGACAGTGCGGCTCTCCCTCAGTACTGACCCCTCCGACAGTGCGGCTCTCCCTCAGTACTGACCCTCTGACAGTGCGGCTCTCCCTCAGCACTGACCCTCCGACAGTGCGGCTCTCCCTCAGCACTGACCCTCCGACAGTGCAGCTCTCCCTCAACACTGACCCTCCGACAGTGCGGCTCTCCCTCACTCCTAAACATTCAACAGTGCGGCTCTCCCTCAGCTCTGACCCTCCGACAGTTCGGCCCCTCCCTCAGCGCTGACCCTCTGACAGTGCGGCTCTCCCTCAGTACTGACCCTCTGACAGTGCGGCTCTCCCTCAGCACTGACCCTCCGACAGTGCGGCTCTCCCTCAGCCCTGACCCTCCGACAGTGCAGCTCTCCCTCAGCACTGACCCTCTGACAGTGCGGCTCTCCCTCAGCGCTGACCCTCCGACAGTGCGGCCCTCCCTCAGCACTGACCCTCCAACTGAGCGGCTCTCCCTCAGCGCTGACCCTCCGACAGTGCGGCTCTCCCTCAGCGCTGACCCTCCGACAGTGCGGCTCTCCCTCACCATTGGCCTGGCCCCCCCCCCCCGTCTCCCCGTGAGTTTAACCCTCTTTACCTATTAAAGTCTCCCTTCCTCTCTCCAGTGGAACCTGGTTTGCGTCTCCTCTTGGTTGGTGTCTCTTGAGGAGGTCTGCTTTATTCTCGGTTGCCTGACTGGGTACCTGCTGATGGGCTACTCTGCAGACAGGTAGGCTCTCCCCTCTTGTACGTCTCTCTCGAATCGCCGGTCAGTTGAAGGGGCAGATGTCGGGTAGGGTGGGAGGTGGGGGGGGGGTGGGGGGGGGGTGGTGAGGTGGGAGGGGGGGTGGGGGGGGGGGGCAGCTGTTGTTGGAGGTGGGACCCCGGGACAAAGGGCCCGCAGCGGCGGCCCAAGCGGTCAGCGGCCGAGCGGGACCGACGGCGCGGGGGCCGGCGACGCTTCCGCGGCCGAATGGCCGGCCCGGCGTCAGGGAGCGCGGGACGGCGACGCCTCCTGCTGTCAAGTTCCGGCTTGGTTCCAACCCCCACCCCCCCCCACCCCCCACTGCTCCGCGGGCCCCCTGAGGTCAAACTGCCCGCTGGGTTCCCCTCGCCTTGTCACGGCGACGCCTCTGCAGTTGAATTTCCCGCTCGGTCCACGTCGCCCTGCGGCGCGGGCGGATGCCGGGCGGGGGCGGGGAGAGCGCGCGAAGGCTCGGGCTGTGCAAAGGCCCGGCCCGCGATGCCCCTGCAGTCGAATTGCCGGCTCGGTCTTCAGAATGGCGACTGGGGTGGGGTGGAGGGGGAGGTGGCGGAGGGGTGGGGGGCTGCTGGGGGGTGAAAGGGTTCCGGTCTTCCCCTCGAGGACCATGCGGGGGAGGTGTGAGGGGAGAGGGGGGCGGGTGCGGCTGGGCCAATCGACGGCTGACGGCTCTCCCTCTCTCTGTCTCGTCTCCCCCCTCACCCCCCACCCCCTGACTCCTCACGCAGGCTGGGGCGCAGAACCACCTTCATCTTCTCGCTGACGCTCTCCATCCTCTTCGGGGACGCTGGTCGCTGTGTCGCTGAATCCGGCCATGTTCATACTCGCCCGCTTCTGCCAGGGGGCCTCCATTGCTGGACTCCTCCTCAGCCTCTACCTCATCAGTAAGTCTGGGAGAGGGGTCCCTCCTGGGGGGTTCAGAGGAAGAGCGGGCGGGGAAACCCCTTGATTAGATTCCAGTGTGTAACTCACTCCCGGGTATCTGTTATTCTATATATAAACCACCCCGAACCCCTCGATTAGATTCCAGTCTGTAACTCACTCCCGGGTATCTGTTATTCTATATATAAACCACCCCGAACCCCTCGATTAGATTCCAGTCTGTAACTCACTCCCGGGTATCTGTTATTCTATATATAAAACCTCCCTGGACCCCTCGATTAGATTCCAGTCTGTAACTCACTCCCGGGTATCTGTTATTCTATATATAAACCACCCCGAACCCTTCAATTACATTCCAGTCTGCAACTCACTCCCGGGTATCTGTTATTCTATATATAAACCACCCCACACCCCTCGATTAGATTCCAGTCTGTAACTCACTCCCGGGTATCTGTTATTCTATATATAAACCACCCCACACCCCTCGATTATATTCCAGTCTGTAACTCACTCCTGAGTATCTGTTATTCTATATATACACCACCCCGAACCCCTCGATTAGATTCCAGCCTGTAACTCACTCCCGGGTATCTGTTATTCTATATATAAACCCCCCGAACCCCTCGATTAGATTCCAGTCTGTAACTCACTCCCGGGTATCTGTTATTCTATATATAAACCACCCCGAACCCCTCGATTAGATTCCAGTCTGTAACTCACTCCCGGGTATCTGTTATTCTATATATAAACCACCCCGAACCCCTCGATTAGATTCCAGCCTGTAACTCACTCCCGGGTATCTGTTATTCTACATATAAACCACCCCGAACACCTCGATTAGATTCCAGTCTGTAACTCACTCCCGGGTATCTGTTATTCTATATATAAACCACCCCGAACCCCTCGATTAAATTCCAGTCTGTAACTCACTCCCGGGTATCTGTTATTCTATATATAATCCACCCCGAACCCCTCGATTAGATTCCAGTCTGTAACTCACTCCCGGGTGTCTGTTATTCTATATATAACCACCCCCGAAACCTGCAAATAGATTCCAGTCTGTAACTCAATCCTGGGTATCTGTTATTCTATATATAAACCCCCCCGAACCCCTCGATTAGATTCCAGTATGTATCTCATTCCCAGATATCAGTTATAATATATATAAACCACCCCCGAACCCCTCGATTAGATTCCAGTCTGTAACTCACACCCGTGTATCTGTTATTCTATATATCAAACACCCCGAACCTCTAGATTCGATTCCAGACTGTAACTCACTCCCGGGTATCTGTTATTCTATATATAAACCCCCCCGAACCCCTCGATTAGATTCCAGTCCGTAACTCACTCCCGGGTATCTGGTATTCTATATGTAAACCCCCCCCGAACCCCTCGATTTGATTCCAGTCTGTAACTCAACCCTGAGTATCTGTTATTCTACATATAAACCACCCGAACCCCTCGATTAGATTCCAGTCTGTAACTCACTCCCGGGTATCTGTTATTCTACACATAATCCACCCGAACCCCTCGATTAGATTCCAGTCTGTAACTCACTCCCGGGCATCAGTTATTCTATATGTAAACCACCCCGAACCCCTCGATTATATTCGAGTCTGTAACTCACTCCCGGGTATCTGGTATTCTATATATAAACCCCACCGAACGCCTTGATTAGATTCCAGTCTGTAACTCACTCCCAGGTATCTGTTATTCTATATAAACCACCCCGAACCCCTCGATTAGATTCCAGTCTGTAACTCACTCCCGGGTATCTGTTATTCTATATATAAACCACCCGAACCGCTAGATTAGATTCGAGTCTCTAACTCATTGCCGGGTATCTGTTATTCTATATATAAACCACCCCGAACACCTCGATTAGATTCCATTCTGTAACTCACTCCCGGGTATCAGTTATTCTATATATAAAACACCCCGAACCCCTCGATTAGAATCCAGCCTGTAACTCACACCCGGGTATCTATTATTCTATTTATAAACCACCCCGAACCCTTCGATTCAATTCCAGACTGTAACTCACTCCCAGGTATGTGTTATTCTATATATAAACCATCCGAACACCTCAATTAGATTCCAGTCTGCAACTCACTCCCGGGTATCTGTTATTCTATATATAAACCCCCCGAACCCCTCGATTAGATTCCAGTTTGTAACTCAATCCTGGGTATCTGTTATTCTATATATAAACCCCTCCGAACCCCTCGATTAGATTCCAGTCTGTAACTCACTCCCGGGTATCTGTTATTCAATATATAAAACACCCCGAACCCCTCGATTAGATTCCAGTCTGTAACTCACTCCCGGGAATCTGTTATTCTATATATAAACCACCCCGAACCCTGCAAATAGATTCCAGTCTGTAACTCACTCCCGGGTATCTGTTATTCTATATATAAACCCCCCTGAACCCCTCGATTAGATTCCAGTCTGTAACTCACTCCCGGGTATCTGTTATTCTATATATAAACCCCCCGAACCCCTCGATTAGATTCCAGTATGTATCTCATTCCCAGATATCAGTTATAATATATATAAACCACCCCGAACCCCTCGATTAGATTCCAGTCTGTAACTCACTCCCGGGTATCTGTTATTCTATATATAAACCCCCCCGAACCCCTCGATTAGATTCCAGTCCGTAACTCACTCCCGGGTATCTGGTATTCTATATGTAAACCCCCCCGAACCCCTCGATTTGATTCCAGTCTGTAACTCAACCCTGAGTATCTGTTATTCTACATATAAACCACCCGAACCCCTCGATTAGATTCCAGACTGTAACTCACTCTCGGGTATCTGTTATTCTATATATAAACCCCCCGAAACCCTCGATTAGATTCCAGTCTGTAACTCAATCCTGCTTATCTGTTATTCTATATATAACCCACCCCGAAACCCTCGATTAGATTCAAGTCTGTAACTCACTCCTGAGTATCTGTTATTCTACACATAATCCACCCGAACCCCTCGATTAGATTCCAGTCTGTAACTCACTCCCGGGCATCAGTTATTCTATATGTAAACCACCCCGAACCCCCTCGATTATATTCGAGTCTGTAACTCACTCCCGGGTATCTGGTATTCTATATATAAACCCCACCGAACGCCTTGATTAGATTCCAGTCTGTAACTCACTCCCGGGTATCTGTTATTCTATATATAAACCAACCCGAACCCCTCGATTAGATTCCAGTCTGTAACTCAATCCCGGGTATCTGTTATTCTATATGTAAACCACCCCGAACACCTCGATTAGATTCCAGTCTGTAACTCACTCCCAGGTATCTGTTATTCTATATAAACCACCCCGAACCGCTAGATTAGATTCGAGTCTCTAACTCATTGCCGGGTATCTGTTATTCTATATATAAACCACCCCGAACACCTCGATTAGATTCCATTCTGTAACTCACTCCCGGGTATCAGTTATTCTATATATAAAACACCCCGAACCCCTCGATTAGAATCCAGCCTGTAACTCACACCCCGGGTATCTATTATTCTATTTATAAACCACCCCGAACCCTTCGATTCAATTCCAGACTGTAACTCACTCCCAGGTATGTGTTATTCTATATATAAACCATCCGAACACCTCAATTAGATTCCAGTCTGCAACTCACCTCCCGGGTATCTGTTATTCTATATATAAACCCCCCGAACCCCTCGATTAGATTCCAGTTTGTAACTCAATCCTGGGTATCTGTTATTCTATATATAAACCCCTCCGAACCCCTCGATTAGATTCCAGTCTGTAACTCACTCCCGGGTATCTGTTATTCAATATATAAAACACCCCCGAACCCCTCGATTAGATTCCAGTCTGTAACTCACTCCTGGTTATCTGTTATTCTATATATAAACCACCCCGAACCCCTCGATTAGATTCCAGTCTGTAACTCCCCCACCGGGTATCTGTTATTCTATATATAAACCACCCCGAGCCCCTCGATTAGATTCCAGTCTGTAACTCACTCCCGGGTATCTGTTATTCTATATATAAACCACCCCGAACCCCTCGATTAGATTCCAGTCTGTAACTCAATCCTGGGTATCTGTTATTCTATATATAAACCACCCCGAACCCCTCGATTAGATTCCAGTCTGTAACTCACTCCCAGGTATCTGTTATTCTATATATAAACCCCCCGAAACCCTCGATTAGATTCCAGTCTGTAACTCACACCCGTGTATCTGTTATTCTATATATAAACCACCCCGAACCTCTCGATTCGATTCCAGACTGTAACTCACTCCCGGGTATCTGTTATTCTATATATAAACTAGCCTGAACCCCTCGATTAGATTCCAGTCTGTAACTCAATCCTGGGTATCTGTTATTCTATATATAAACCACCCCGAAACCCTCGATTAGATTCCACTCTGTAACTCACTCCCGGGTATCTGTTATTCTACATATAAACCACCCCGAACCCCTCGATTACATTCCAGTCTGTAACTCACTCCCGGGTATCTGTTATTCTATATATAAACCACCCCTAACCCCTCGATTAGATTCCAGACAGTAACTCACTCCCGGGTATCTGTTATTCTATATATAAACCAACCCGAACCCCTCGATCAGATTCCAGTCTGTAACTCACTCCCGGGTATCTGTTATTATATATAAATCACCCTGAATCCCTCGATTAGGTTCCAGTCTGTAACTCACTCCCGGGTATCTGTTATTCTATATGTAAACCCCCCGAACGTCTCGATTAGATTTCAGACTGTAAACTCACTCCCGGGTATCTGTTATTCTATATATAAACCACCCCGAACCCCTCGATTAGATTCCAGTGTGTAACTCACTCCCGGGTAATCTGTTATTCTATATATAAATCCCCCGAACCCCTCGATTAGATTCCAGTCTGCAACTCACTCCGGGTATCAATTATTCTATATATAAACCACCCCGAACCCCTCGATTAGATTCGAGTCTGTAACTCACTCCCGGGTATCAATTATTCTATACATAAACCACCCCGAACCCTGCGATGAGATTCCAGTCTGTAACACACTCCCGGGTATCTGTTATTCTATATATAAACCACCCCGAATCCCTCGATTAGATTCCAATCTGTAACTCATTCCCGGGTATCTGTTATTCTATATATAAACCACCCCCGATCCCCTCAATTAGATTCCAGTCTGTAACTCATTCCCGTGTATCTGTTATTCTATATATAAACCAACCCGAACCCCTCGATTAGATTCCAGTCTGTAACTCACTCCCGGGTATCTGTTATTCTATATATAAATCACCCAGAATCCCTCGATTAGGTTCCAGTCTGTAACTCACTCCCGGGTATCTGTTATTCTATATTTCAACTCCCCCGAACGTCTCGATTAGATTCCAGTCTGTAACTCACTCCCGGGTATCTGTTATTCTGTATATAAACCACCCGAAACGCTCGATTAGATTCCAATGTGTAACTCACTCCCGGTTATCTGTTATTCTATATATAAACCACCCCGAAACCCTCGATTAGATTCCACTCTGTAACTCACTCCCGGGTATCTGTTATTCTACATATAAACCACCCCGAACCCCTCGATTACATTCCAGTCTGTAACTCACTCCCGGGTATCTGTTATTCTATATATAAACCACCCCTAACCCCTCGATTAGATTCCAGACAGTAACTCACTCCCGGGTATCTGTTATTCTATATATAAACCAACCCGAACCCCTCGATCAGATTCCAGTCTGTAACTCACTCCCGGGTATCTGTTATTCTATATATAAATCACCCTGAATCCCTCGATTAGGTTCCAGTCTGTAACTCACTCCCGGGTATCTGTTATTCTATATGTAAACCCCCCGAACGTCTCGATTAGATTTCAGACTGTAACTCACTCCCGGGTATCTGTTATTCTATATATAAACCACCCCGAACCCCTCGATTAGATTCCAGTGTGTAACTCACTCCCGGGTATCTGTTATTCTATATATAAATCCCCCGAACCCCTCGATTGGATTCCAGTCTGCAACTCACTCCCGGGTATCAATTATTCTATATATAAACCACCCCGAACCCCTCGATTAGATTCGAGTCTGTAACTCACTCCCGGGTATCAATTATTCTATACATAAACCACCCCGAACCCTGCGATGAGATTCCAGTCTGTAACACACTCCCGGGTATCTGTTATTCTATATATAAACCACCCCGAATCCCTCGATTAGATTCCAATCTGTAACTCATTCCCGGGTATCTGTTATTCTATATATAAACCACCCCGATCCCCTCAATTAGATTCCAGTCTGTAACTCATTCCCGTGTATCTGTTATTCTATATATAAACCAACCCGAACCCCTCGATTAGATTCCAGTCTGTAACTCACTCCCGGGTATCTGTTATTCTATATATAAATCACCCTGAATCCCTCGATTAGGTTCCAGTCTGTAACTCACTCCCGGGTATCTGTTATTCTATATTTCAACTCCCCCGAACGTCTCGATTAGATTCCAGTCTGTAACTCACTCCCGGGTATCTGTTATTCTGTATATAAACCACCCGAAACGCTCGATTAGATTCCAGTGTGTAACTCACTCCCGGGTATCTGTTATTCTATATATAAACCCCCCCGAACCCCGCGATAAGATTCCAGTCTGTAACTCACTCCCGGGTATCAATAATTCTATATATAAACCACCCCGAACCCCTCGATTAGATTCCAGTCTGTAACTCACTCCCGGGTATCTGTTATTCTATATTAAACCACCTCGAACCCCTCGATTAGATTCCAGTCTGTAACTCACTCCCGGCTATCTGTTACTCTATATATAAACCAGCCGAACACCTCGATTAGATTCCAGTCTGCAACTCACTCCCGGGTATCTGTTATTATTTATATAAACCACCCCGAACCCCTCGATTAGATTCCAGTCTGTAACTCAATCCTGGGTATCTGTTATTCTATATATAAACCACCCCAAACCCCTCGATTAGATTCCAGTCTGTAACTCACTCCCGGGTATCTGTTATTCTATATATAAACCACCCCGAACCCCTCGATTAGATTCCAGTCTGTAACTCAACCCTGAGTATCTGTTATTCTACATATAAACAAACCGAACCCCTTGATTAGATTCCAGACTGTAAATCACTCCCGGGTATCTGTTATTCTATGTATAAACCACCCCGAACCCCTCGATTAGATTCCAGTCTGTAACTCACTCCCGGGTATGTGTTATATATATAAAGCACCCCGAACCCCTCGATTAGATTCCAGTCTGCAACTCACTCCCGGGTATTTGTTATTCTACATATAAACCACCCCCAACCCCTCGATTAGATTCCAGTCTGTAACTCACTCCAGGGTAACTGTTATTCTATATATAAACCACCCCAAACCCCTCAATTAGATTCCAGTCTGTAATCACTCCCGGGTATCTGTTATTCTATATATAAACCATCCCGAACCCCTCGATTAGATTCCAGTCTATAACTCACTCCCAGGTATCTGTTATTCTATATATAAACCCCCCCGAACCCCTCGATTAGATTCCAGTCTGCAACTCACTCCCGGGTATCTGTTATTCTATATATAATCCACCCCGAACCCCGCAAATAGATTCCAGTCTGTAACTCACTCCCGGGTATCTGTTATTCTATATATAAACCCTCCCTGAACCCCTCGATTAGATTTCTGTCTGTAACTCAATCCTGGGTATCTGTTATTCTATATATAAACCCCCCGAACCCCTCGATTAGATTCCAGTCTGTATCTCATTCCCAGATATCAGTTATAATATATAAAAACCACCCCGAACCCCTCGATTAGATTCCAGTCTGTAACTCACACCCGTATATCTGTTCTGCTATATATCAACCACCCCGAACCTGTAGATTCGATTCCAGACTGTAACTCACTCCCGGGTATCAATTATTCTATATATAAACCACCCCGAACCCCTCGATTAGATTCGAGTCTGTAACTCACTCCCGGGTATCAATTATTCTATACATAAACCACCCCGAACCCCTCGATTAGATTCCAGTCTGTAACACACTCCCGGGTATCTGTTATTCAATATATAAACCACCCCGAAACCCTCGATTATATTCCAGTGTGTAAATCACTCCCGGGTATCTGCTTTTCTACATATAAACCACCCCGAACCCCTCGATTAGATTCCAGTCTGTAACTCAACCCTGAGTATCTGTTATTCTACATATAAACAACCCGAACCCCTTGATTAGATTCCAGACTGTAAATCACTCCCGGGTATCTGTTATTCTATGTATAAACCACCCCGAACCCCTCGATTAGATTCCAGTCTGTAACTCACTCCCCGGGTATGTGTTATATATATAAAGCACCCCGAACGCCTCGATTAGATTCCAGTCTGCAACTCACTCCGGGTATTTGTTATTCTACATATAAACCACCCCCAACCCCTCGATTAGATTCCAGTCTGTAACTCACTCCAGGGTAACTGTTATTCTATATATAAACCACCCCAAACCCCTCAATTAGATTCCTGTCTGTAATCACTCCCGGGTATCTGTTATTCTATATATAAACCATCCCGAACCCCTCGATTAGATTCCAGTCTATAACTCACTCCCAGGTATCTGTTATTCTATATATAAACCCCCCCGAACCCCTCGATTAGATTCCAGTCTGCAACTCACTCCCGGGTATCTGTTATTCTATATATAATCCACCCCGAACCCCGCAAATAGATTCCAGTCTGTAACTCACTCCCGGGTATCTGTTATTCTATATATAAACCACCCCGAACCCCTCGATTAGATTCGAGTCTGTAACTCACTCCCGGGTATCAATTATTCTATACATAAACCACCCCGAACCCCTCGATTAGATTCCAGTCTGTAACACACTCCCGGGTATCTGTTATTCTATATATAAACCACCCCGAATCCCTCGATTAGATTCCAATCTGTAACTCATTCCCGGGTATCTGTTATTCTATATATAAACCACCCCGATCCCCTCGATTAGATTCCAGTCTGTAACTCATTCCCGTGTATCTGCTATTCTATATATAAACCAACCCGAACCCCTCGATTAGATTCCAGTCTGTAACTCACTCCCGGGTATCTGTTATTCTATATATAAATCACCCTGAATCCCTCGATTAGGTTCCAGTCTGTAACTCACTCCCGGGTATCTGTTATTCTATATTTCAACCCCCCCGAACGTCTCGATTAGATTCCAGACTGTAACTCGCTCCCGGGTATCAATAATTCTATATATAAACCACCCCGAACCCCTCGATTAGATTCCAGTCTGTAACTCACTCCTGGCTATCTGTTACTCTATATATAAACCAGCCGAACACCTCAATTAGATTCCAGTCTGCAACTCACTCCCGGGTATCTGTTATTCTATATATAAACCACCCCGAACCTCTCGATTAGATTCCAGTCTGTAACTCAACACTGAGTATCTGTTATTCTACATATAAACAACCCGAACCCCTTGATTAGATTCCAGAGTGTAAATCACACCCGGGTATCTGTTATTCTATGTATAAACCACCCCGAACCCCTCGATTAGATTCCAGTCTGTAACTCACTCCCGGATATGTGTTATATATATAAACCACCCCGAACCCCTCGATTAGATTGCAGTCTGCAACTCACTCCCGGGTATTTGTTATTCTACATATAAACCACCCCCAACCCCTCGATTAGATTCCAGTCTGTATCTCATTCCCAGGTATCACTTATTGCATATATAAACCACCCCGAACCCCTCGATTAGCTTCCAGTCTGTAATCACTCCCGGGTATCTGTTATTCTATATATAAACCACCCCGAACCCCTCGATTAGATTCCAGTCTGTAATCACTCCCGGGTATATGTTATTCTATATATAAACCCCCCCGAACCCCTCGATTAGATTCCAGTCTATAACTCACTCCCAGGTATCTGTTATTCTATATATAAACCCCCCCGAACCCCTCGATTAGATTCCAGTCAGTAACTCACTCCCGGTATCTGTTACTCTATATATAAACCACCCGAACCCCTCGATTAGATTCCAGTCTGCAACTCACTCCCGGGTATCTGTTATTCTATATATAATCCACCCCGAACCCCGCAAATAGATTCCAGTCTGTAACTCACTCCCGGGTATCTGTTATTCTATATATAAACCCTCCCTGAACCCCTCGATTAGATTCCAGTCTGTAACTCAATCCTGGGTATCTGTTATTCTATATATAAACCCCCCGAACCCCTCGATTAGATTCCAGTCTGTATCTCATTCCCAGATATCAGTTATAATATATATAAACCACCCCGAACCCCTCGATTAGATTCCAGTCTGTAACTCACACCCGTGTATCTGTTATGCTATATATCAACCACCCCGAACCTCTAGATTCGTTTCCAGACTGTAACTCACTCCCGGGTATCTGTTATTCTATATATAAACCCCCCCGAAACGCTCGATTTGATTCCAGTCTGTAACTCAACCCTGAGTATCTGTTATTCTACATATAAACCACCCGAACCCCTCGATTAGATTCCAGTCTGTAACTCACTCCCGGGTATCTGTTATTCTATATATAAACCACACCTAACCCCTCGATTAGATTCCAGACTGTAACTCACTCCCGGGTATCTGTTATTCTATATATAAACCACCCCGTCCCCTCGATAAGATTCCAGTCTGTAATCCACACCCGGGTATCTGTTATTCTATATATAAACCGACCCGAACCCCTCGATCAGATTCCAGTCTGTAACTCACTCCCGAGTATCTGTTATTCTATATATAAACCACCCTGAATCCCTCGATTAGGTTCCAGTCTGTAACTCACTCCCGGGTATCTGTTATTCTATATGTAAACCCCCCGAACGTCTCGATTAGATTTCAGACTGTAACTCGTTCCCGGGTATCTGTTATTCTGTATATAAACCACCCCGAACCCCTCGATTAGATTCCAGTGTGTAACTCACTCCCGGGTATCTGTTATTCTATATATAAATCCCCCGAACCCCTCGATTAGATTCCAGTCTGCAACTCACTGCCGAGTATCAATTATTCTATATATAAACCACCCCGAACCCCTCGATTAGATTCGAGTCTGTAACTCACTCCCGGGTATCAATTATTCTATACATAAACCACCCCGAACCCCTCGATTAGATTCCAGTCTGTAACACACTCCCGGGTATCTGTTATTCTATATATAAACCACCCCGAATCCCTCGATTAGATTCCAATCTGTAACTCATTCCCGGGTATCTGTTATTCTATATATAAACCACCCCGATCCCCTCGATTAGATTCGAGTCTGTAACTCATTCCTGTGTATCTGTTATTCTATATATAAACCAACCCGAACCCCTCGATTAGATTCCAGTCTGTAACTCACTCCCGGGTATCTGTTATTCTATATATAAATCACCCTGAATCCCTCGATTAGGTTACAGTCTGTAACTCACTCCCGGGTGTCTGTTATTCTATATTTCAACCCCCCCGAACGTCTCGATTAGATTCCAGACTGTAACTCGCTCCCGGGTATCTGTTATTCTGTATATAAACCACCCCGAACCCCTCGATTAGATTCCAGTGTGTAACTCACTCCCGAGTATCTGTTATTCTATATATAAACCCCCCCGAACCCCTCGATAAGATTCCAGTCTGTAACTCACTCCCGGGTATCAATAATTCTATATATAAACCACCCCGAACCCCTCGATTAGATTCCAGTCTGTAACTCACTCCCGGGTATCTGTTACTCTATATATAAACCAGTCGAGCACCTCGATTAGATTCCAGTCTGCAACTCACTCCCGGGTATCTGTTATTCTATATATAAACCCCCCGAACCCCTCGATTAGATTCCAGTCTGTAACTCACTCCCGGGTATCTGTTATTCTATATATAAACCACCCCGAACCCCTCGATTAGATTCCAGTCTGTAACTCACTCCTGGATATATGTTATTCTATACATAAACCACCCGAACCCCTCGATTAGATTCCAGACTGTAACTCACTCCCGGGTATCTGTTATTCTATAGATAAACCATCCCGAACCCCTCGATTAGATTCCAGTCTGTAACTCAACCCTGAGTATCTGTTATTCTACATATAAACAACCCGAAACCCTTGATTAGATTCCAGACTGTAAATCACTCCCGGGTATCTGTTATTCTATGTATAAACCACCCCGAACCCCTCGATTAGATTCCAGTCAGAAACTCACTCCCGGGTATTTGTTATTCTACATATAAACCACCCCCAACCCCTCGATTAGATTCGAGTCTGTAACTCACTCCCGGGTATCTGTTATTCTATATATAAACCACACCGAACCCCTCGATTAGATTCCAGTCTGTATCTCATTCCCAGGTATCAGTTATTATATATATAAACCACCCCGAACCCCTCGATTAGATTCCAGTGTGTAATCACTCCCGGGTATCTGTTATTCTATATATAAATCATCCCGAACCCCTCGATTAGATTCCAGACTGTAACTCGCTCCCGGGTATCTGTTATTCTGTATATAAACCACCCCGAACCCCTCGATTAGATTCCAGTGTGTAACTCACTCCCGGGTATCTGTTATTCTATATATAAACCCCCCCGAACCCCTCGATAAGATTCCAGTCTGTAACTCACTCCCGGGTATCAATAATTCTATATATAAACCACCCCGAACCCCTCGATTAGATTCCAGTCTGTAACTCACTCCCGGCTATCTGTTACTCTATATATAAACCAGCCGAGCACCTCGATTAGATTCCAGTCTGCAACTAACTCCCGGGTATCTGTTATTCTATATATAAACCCCCCGAACCCCTCGATTAGATTCCAGTCTGTAACTCAATCCTGGGTATCTGTTATTCTATATATAAACCACCCCGAACCCCTCGATTAGATTCCAGACTGTAACTCACTCCCGGGTATCTGTTAGTCTATAGATAAACCACCCCGAACCCCTCGATTAGATTCCAGTCTGTAACTCAACCCTGAGTATCTGTTATTCTACATATAAACAACCCGAAACCCTTGATTAGATTCCAAACTGTAAATCACTCCCGGGTATCTGTTATTCTATATATAAATCATCCCGAACCCCTCGATTAGATTCCAGACTGTAACTCGCTCCCGGGTATCTGTTACTCTATATATAAATCACCCCAAACCCCTCGATTAGATTCCAGTCTGTAACTCACTCCCGGGTATCTGTTATTCTGTATATAAACCCCCCCGAACCCCTCGATAAGATTCCAGTCTGTAACTCACTCCCGGGTATCAATAATTCTATATATAAACCACCCCGAACCCCTCGATTAGATTCCAGTCTGTAACTCACTCCCGGGTATCTGTTATTCTATATATAAACCATCCCGAACCCCTCGATTAGATTCCAGTCTATAAGTCACTCCCAGGTATCTGTTATTCTATATATAAACCCCCCCGAACCCCTCGATTAGATTCCAGTCTGTAACTCACTCCCGGGTATCTGTTACTCTATATATAAACCACCCGAACCCCGCAAATAGATTCCAGTCTGTAACTCAATCCTGGGTATCTGTTATTCTATATATAAACCACCCGAACCCCTCGATTAGATTCCAGTCTGTATCTCATTCCCAGATATCAGTTATAATATATATAAACCACCCCGAACCCCTCGATTAGATTCCAGTCTGTAACTCACACCCGTGTATCTGTTATGCTATATATCAACCACCCCGAACCTCTAGATTCGATTCCAGACTGTAACTCACTCCCGGGTATCTGTTATTCTATATATAAACCACCCCGAAACGCTCGATTTGATTCCAGTCTGTAACTCAATCCTGGTTATCTGTTATTCTATATATAACCCACCCCGAAACCTCGATTAGATTCGAGTCTGTAACTCACTCCTGAGTATCTGTTATTCTACACATAATCCACCCGAACCCCTCGATTAGATTCCAGTCTGTAACTCACTCCCGGGTATCTGTTATTCTACATATAAACCACCTAAACCCCTCGATTAGATTCCAGTCTGTAATTCACTCCCGGTTATCTGTTATTCTATGTTTAACCCACCCCGAACCCCTCGATTAGATTCCAGTCTGTAACTCACTCCCGGCATCTGTTATTCTATATGTAAACCACCCCGAACCCCTCGATTATATTCGAGTCTGAAACTCACTCCCGGGTATCTGGTATTCTATATATAAACCCCACCGAACGCCTTGATTAGATTCCAGTCTCTAACTCATTCCCGGGTATCTGTTATTCTACATAGAAACCACCCCGAACCCCTCGATTAGATTCCAGTCTGTAACTCACTCCCGGGTATCTGTTATTCTACATAGAAACCACCCCGAACCCCTCGATTAGATTCCAGTCTGTAACTCACTCCCAGGTATCTGTTATTCTATATAAACCACCCCGAACTGCTAGATTAGATTCGAGTCTCTAACTCATTGCCGGGTATCTGTTATTCTATATATAAACCCCCCCCGAACCCCTCGGTAAGATTCCAGTCTGCAACTCACTCCCGGGTATCTGTTATTCTATATATAAACCACCCTGAACCCCTCGATTAGATTCGAGTCTGTAACTCACTCCCGGGTATCAATAATTCTATATATAATCCACCCCGAACCCCTCGATTAGATTCCAGTCTGTAACTCACTCCCGGGTATCTGTTATTCTATATATAAACCACACCTAACCCCTCGATTAGATTCCAGACTGTAACTCACTCCTGGGTATCTGTTATTCTATATATAAACCACCCCGTCCCCTCGATAAGATTCCAGTCTGTAATCCACACCCGGGTATCTGTTATTCTATATATAAACCGACCCGAACCCCTCGATCAGATTCCAGTCTGTAACTCACTCCCGGGTATCTGTTATTCTATATATAAACCACCCTGAATCCCTCGATTAGGTTCCAGTCTGTAACTCACTCCCGGGTATCTGTTATTCTATATGTAAACCCCCCGAACGTCTCGATTAGATTTCAGACTGTAACTCGTTCCCGGGTATCTGTTATTCTGTATATAAACCACCCCGAACCCCTCGATTAGATTCCAGTGTGTAACTCACTCCCGGGTATCTGTTATTCTATATATAAATCCCCCGAACCCCTCGATTAGATTCCAGTCTGCAACTCACTGCCGAGTATCAATTATTCTATATATAAACCACCCCGAACCCCTCGATTAGATTCGAGTCTGTAACTCACTCCCGGGTATCAATTATTCTATACATAAACCACCCCGAACCCCTCGATTAGATTCCAGTCTCTAACACACTCCCGGGTATCTGTTATTCTATATATAAACCACCCCGAATCCCTCGATTAGATTCCAATCTGTAACTCATTCCCGGGTATCTGTTATTCTATATATAAACCACCCCGATCCCCTCGATTAGATTCGAGTCTGTAACTCATTCCTGTGTATCTGTTATTCTATATATAAACCAACCCGAACCCCTCGATTAGATTCCAGTCTGTAACTCACTCCCGGGTATCTGTTATTCTATATATAAATCACCCTGAATCCCTCGATTAGGTTACAGTCTGTAACTCACTCCCGGGTGTCTGTTATTCTATATTTCAACCCCCCCGAACGTCTCGATTAGATTCCAGACTGTAACTCGCTCCCGGGTATCTGTTATTCTGTATATAAACCACCCCGAACCCCTCGATTAGATTCCAGTGTGTAACTCACTCCCGAGTATCTGTTATTCTATATATAAACCCCCCCGAACCCCTCGATAAGATTCCAGTCTGTAACTCACTCCCGGGTATCAATAATTCTATATATAAACCACCCCGAACCCCTCGATTAGATTCCAGTCTGTAACTCACTCCCGGGTATCTGTTACTCTATATATAAACCAGCCGAGCACCTCGATTAGATTCCAGTCTGCAACTCACTCCCGGGTATCTGTTATTCTATATATAAACCCCCCGAACCCCTCGATTAGATTCCAGTCTGTAACTCACTCCCGGGTATCTGTTATTCTATATATAAACCACCCCGAACCCCTCGATTAGATTCCAGTCTGTAACTCACTCCTGGATATCTGTTATTCTATACATAAACCACCCGAACCCCTCGATTAGATTCCAGACTGTAACTCACTCCCGGGTATCTGTTATTCTATAGATAAACCACCCCGAACCCCTCGATTAGATTCCAGTCTGTAACTCAACCCTGAGTATCTGTTATTCTACATATAAACAACCCGAAACCCTTGATTAGATTCCAGACTGTAAATCACTCCCGGGTATCTGTTATTCTATGTATAAACCACCCCGAACCCCTCGATTAGATTCCAGTCAGAAACTCACTCCCGGGTATTTGTTATTCTACATATAAACCACCCCCAACCCCTCGATTAGATTCTAGTCTGTAACTCACTCCCGGGTATCTGTTATTCTATATATAAACCACACCGAACCCCTCGATTAGATTCCAGTCTGTATCTCATTCCCAGGTATCAGTTATTATATATATAAACCACCCCGAACCCCTCGATTAGATTCCAGTGTGTAATCACTCCCGGGTATCTGTTATTCTATATATAAATCATCCCGAACCCCTCGATTAGATTCCAGACTGTAACTCGCTCCCGGGTATCTGTTATTCTGTATATAAACCACCCCAAACCCCTCGATTAGATTCCAGTGTGTAACTCACTCCCGGGTATCTGTTATTCTATATATAAACCCCCCCGAACCCCTCGATAAGATTCCAGTCTGTAACTCACTCCCGGGTATCAATAATTCTATATATAAACCACCCCGAACCCCTCGATTAGATTCCAGTCTGTAACTCACTCCCGGCTATCTGTTACTCTATATATAAACCAGCCGAGCACCTCGATTAGATTCCAGTCTGCAACTCACTCCCGGGTATCTGTTATTCTATATATAAACCCCCCGAACCCCTCGATTAGATTCCAGTCTGTAACTCAATCCTGGGTATCTGTTATTCTATATATAAACCACCCCGAACCCCTCGATTAGATTCCAGACTGTAACTCACTCCCGGGTATCTGTTAGTCTATAGATAAACCACCCCGAACCCCTCGATTAGATTCCAGTCTGTAACTCAACCCTGAGTATCTGTTATTCTACATATAAACAACCCGAACCCCTTGATTAGATTCCAAACTGTAAATCACTCCCGGGTATCTGTTATTCTATATATAAATCATCCCGAACCCCTCGATTAGATTCCAGACTGTAACTCGCTCCCGGGTATCTGTTACTCTATATATAAATCACCCCAAACCCCTCGATTAGATTCCAGTCTGTAACTCACTCCCGGGTATCTGTTATTCTGTATAAAAACCACCCCGAACCCCTCGATTAGATTCCAGTGTGTAACTCACTCCCGGGTATCTGTTATTCTATGTATAAACCCCCCCGAACCCCTCGATAAGATTCCAGTCTGTAACTCACTCCCGGGTATCAATAATTCTATATATAAACCACCCCGAACCCCTCGATTAGATTCCAGTCTGTAACTCACTCCCGGGTATCTGTTATTCTATATATAAACCATCCCGAACCCCTCGATTAGATTCCAGTCTATAAGTCACTCCCAGGTATCTGTTATTCTATATATAAACCCCCCCGAACCCCTCGATTAGATTCCAGTCTGTAACTCACTCCCGGGTATCTGTTACTCTATATATAAACCACCCGAACCCCGCAAATAGATTCCAGTCTGTAACTCAATCCTGGGTATCTGTTATTCTATATATAAACCACCCGAACCCCTCGATTAGATTCCAGTCTGTATCTCATTCCCAGATATCAGTTATAATATATATAAACCACCCCGAACCCCTCGATTAGATTCCAGTCTGTAACTCACACCCGTGTATCTGTTATGCTATATATCAACCACCCCGAACCTCTAGATTCGATTCCAGACTGTAACTCACTCCCGGGTATCTGTTATTCTATATATAAACCACCCCGAAACGCTCGATTTGATTCCAGTCTGTAACTCAATCCTGGTTATCTGTTATTCTATATATAACCCACCCCGAAACTCGATTAGATTCGAGTCTGTAACTCACTCCTGAGTATCTGTTATTCTACACATAATCCACCCGAACCCCTCGATTAGATTCCAGTCTGTAACTCACTCCCGGGTATCTGTTATTCTACATATAAACCACCTAAACCCCTCGATTAGATTCCAGTCTGTAATTCACTCCCGGTTATCTGTTATTCTATGTTTAACCCACCCCGAACCCCTCGATTAGATTCCAGTCTGTAACTCACTCCCGGCATCTGTTATTCTATATGTAAACCACCCCGAACCCCTCGATTATATTCGAGTCTGAAACTCACTCCCGGGTATCTGGTATTCTATATATAAACCCCACCGAACGCCTTGATTAGATTCCAGTCTCTAACTCATTCCCGGGTATCTGTTATTCTACATAGAAACCACCCCGAACCCCTCGATTAGATTCCAGTCTGTAACTCACTCCCGGGTATCTGTTATTCTACATAGAAACCACCCCGAACCCCTCGATTAGATTCCAGTCTGTAACTCACTCCCAGGTATCTGTTATTCTATATAAACCACCCCGAACCGCTAGATTAGATTCGAGTCTCTAACTCATTGCCGGGTATCTGTTATTCTATATATAAACCCCCCCCGAACCCCTCGGTAAGATTCCAGTCTGCAACTCACTCCCGGGTATCTGTTATTCTATATATAAACCACCCTGAACCCCTCGATTAGATTCGAGTCTGTAACTCACTCCCGGGTATCAATAATTCTATATATAATCCACCCCGAACCCCTCGATTAGATTCCAGTCTGTAACTCACTCCCGGGTATCTGTTATTCTTTATATAAACCACCCTGGACCCCTCGATTAGATTCCAGTCTGTAACTCACTCCCGGGTATCTGTTACTCTATACATAAACCAGCCGAACACCTCGATTAGATTCCAGTCTGCAACTCACTCCCGGGTATCTGTTATTCTATATATAAACCCCCCGAACCCCTCGATTAGATTCCAGTCTGTAATTCAATCCTGGGTATCTGTTATTCTATATATAAACGCCCCCGAACCCCTCGATTAGATTCCAATCTGTAACTCACTCCCGGGTATCTGTTATTCTATACATAAACCACCCCGAACCCCTCGATTAGATTCCAGTCTGTAACTCAACCCTGAGTATCTGTTATTCTACATATAAACAACCCGAACCCCTTGATTAGATTCCAGACTGTAAATCACTCCCGGGTATCTGTTATTCTATGTATAAACCACCCCGAACCCCTCGATTAGATTCCAGTCTGTAACTCACTCCCGGGTATGTGTTATATATATATACATACCACCCCGAACCCCTCGATTAGATTCCAGTCTGAAACTCACTCCCGGGTATTTGTTATTCTACATATAAACCACCCCCAACCCCTCGATTAGATTCCAGTCTGTAACTCACTCCCGGGTATCTGTTATTCTATATATAAACCACCCCGAACCCCTCGATTAGATTCCAGTGTGTAATCACTCCCGGGTATCTGTTATTCTATATATAAATCATCCCGAACCCCTCGATTAGATTCCAGTCTATAACTCACTCCCAGGTATCTGTTATTCTATATATAAACCCCACCGAACCCCTCGATCAGGTTCCAGTCTGTAACTCACTCCCGGGTATCTGTTACTCTATATATAAACCACCCGAACCCCTCGATTAGATTCCAGTCTGCAACTCACTCCCGGGTATCTTTTATTCTATATATAATCCACCCCGAACCCCGCAAATAGATTCCAGTCTGTAACTCACTCCCGGTTATCTGTTATTCTATATATAAACCCCCCGAACCCCTCGATTAGATTCCAGTCTGTAACTCAATCCTGGGTATCTGTTATTCTAAATATAAACCCCCCGAACCCCTCGATTAGATTCCAGTCTGTATCTCATTCCCAGATATCAGTTATAATATATATTAACCACCCCGAACCCCTCGATTAGATTCCAGGCTGTAACTCACACCCGTGTATCTGTTATTCTATATATAAACCCCCCCGAAACGCTCGATTAGATTCCAGTCTGTAACTCACTCCCGGGTATCTGTTATTCTATATATAAACCACCCGAACCCCTCGATTAGATTCCAGACTGTAACTCACTCTCGGGTATCTGTTATTCTATATATAAACCACCTAAACCCCTCGATTAGATTCCAGTCTGTAATTCACTCCTGGTTATCTGTTATTCTATGTTTAACCCACCCCGAAACCCTCGATTAGATTCCAGTCTGTAACTCATTCCCGGGTATCTGTTATTGTATATATAAACCACCCCGAACCCCTCGATTATATTCGAGTCTGTAACTCACTCCCGGGTATCTGGTATTCTATATATAAACCCCACCGAACGCCTTGATTAGATTCCAGTCTCTAACTCATTCCCGGGTATCTGTTATTCTACATAGAAACCACCCCGAACCCCTCGATTAGATTCCAGTCTGTAACTCACTCCCAGGTATCTGTTATTCTATATAAACCACCCCGAACCGCTAGATTAGATTCGAGTCTCTAACTCATTGCCGGGTATCTGTTATTCTATATATAAACCCCCCCCGAACCCCTCGGTAAGATTCCAGTCTGCAACTCACTCCCGGGTATCAATTATTATATATATAAACCACCCCGAACCCCTCGATTAGATTCGAGTCTGTAACTCACTCCCGGGTATCAATAATTTTATATAAACCACCCCGAACCCCTCGATTAGATTCCAGTCTGTAACTCACTCCCGGGTATCTGTTATTCTTTATATAAACCACCCCGAACCCCTCGATTAGATTCCAGTCTGTAACTCACTCCCGGGTATCTGTTACTCTATCTATAAACCAGCCGAACACCTCGCTTAGATTCCAGTCTTCAACTCACTCCCGGGTATCTTTTATTCTATATATAAACCACCCCAAACCCCTCGATTAGATTCCAGTCTGTAACTCACTCCCGGGTATGTGTTATATATATATATATACCACCCCGAACCCCTCGATTAGATTCCAGTCTGAAACTCACTCCCGGGTATTTGTTATTCTACATATAAACCACCCCGAACCCCTCGATTAGATTCCAGTCTGTAACTCATTCCCGGGTATCTGTTATTCTATATATAAACCACACCGAACCCCTCGATTAGATTCTAGTCTGTATCTCATTCCCAGGTATCAGTTATTTTATATATAAACCACCCCAAACCCCTCGATTAGATTCCAGTCTGTAATCACTCCCGGGTATCTGTTATTCTATATATAAATCATCCCGAACCCCTCGATTAGATTCCAGTCTATAACTCACTCCCAGGTATCTGTTATTCTATATATAAACCCCCCCGAGCCCCTCGATCAGATTCCAGTCTGTAACTTACTCCCGGGTATCTGTTACTCTATATATAAACCACCCGAACCCCTCGATTAGATTCCAGTCTGCAACTCACTCCCGGGTATCTGTTATTCTATATATAATCCACCCCGAACCCCGCAAATAGATTCCAGTCTGTAACTCACTCCCGGGTATCTGTTATTCTATATAAAAACCCCACCGAACACCTCGATTAGATTCCAGTCTGCAAGTCACTTCCGGGTATCTGTTATTCTATATATAAACCACCCCGAACCCCTCGATTAGATTCCAGTCTGTAACTCACTCCTGGGTATCTGTTATTCTATATCTAAACCCCTCCGAACACCTCGATTAGATTCCAGTCTGTCACTCACTCCTGGGTATCTGTTACTCTATATATAAACCACCCCGAACCCCTCGATTAGATTCCAGTCTGTCACTCACTCCTGGGTATCTGTTATTCTATATCTAAACCCCTCCGAACACCTCGATTAGATTCCAGTCTGCAACCCACTTCCGGGTATCTGTTATTCTGTATATAAACCACCCCGAACCCCTCAATTAGATTCCAGTGTGTAACTCACTCCCGGGTATCTGTTATTCAATATATAAACCACCCCGAAACCCTCGATTAGATTCCAGTGTATAAATCACTCCCGGGTATCTGCTTTTCTACATATAAACCACGCCAAACCCCTCGATTAGTTTCCGGTCTGCAACTCACTCCCGGGTATCTGTTATTCTAAATGTAAACCACCCCGAACCCCTCGATTAGATTCCTGACTGTAACTCACTCCCGGGTATCTGTTATTCTATTTATAAACCACACCGAACCCCTCGATTAGATTCCAGACTGTAACTCACTCCCGGGTATCTGTTATTCTATATATAAACCACCTCGAACCCCTCGATTAGATTCCAGTCTGTAACTCACTCCCGGGTATCTGTTATTCTATATATAAATCACCCTGAATCCCTCGATTAGTTTCCAGTCTGTAACTCACTCCCTGGTATCTGTTATTCTATATATAAACCCACCCCGAACCCCTCGATTAGATTCCAGTCCGTAACCCACTCCCGGGCATCTGTTATTCAATACTTAAACCACCCCGAAACCCTCGATTAGATTCCAATCTATAATTCGCTCCCGGGGATCTGTTATTCTATTTATAAACCACCCCGAAACCTTCGATTAAATTCCAGTCTGTAACTCACTCCCGGTTATCAGTTACTCTATATATAAAACCCTCCGAACCCCTCGATTAGATTCCAGTCTGTATCTCATTCCCGGGTATCAGTTATTATATATACAAACCACCCTGAACCCCTCGATTAGATTCCAGTCTGTAACTCACTCCCATGTATCTGTTATTCTATATGTAAACCACCCCGAACATCTCGATTCGATTCCAGACTTTAACTCACTCCCGGGTATCTGCTTTTCTACATATCAACCACCCCGAACCCCTCGATTATGTTCCAGTCTGTTACTCACTCCCGGGTATCTGTTATTCTATATATAAACCACCCGAACCCCTCGATTAAATTCCAGACTGTAACTCACTCCCGGGTATCTGTTATTCTATATATAAACCACCCCGAACCCCTCGATTAGATTCCAGTCTGTTAGTCTCTCCCGGGTATCTGTTATTCTATATATAAACCAACCCGAACCCCTCGATTAGATTCTAGTCTGTAACTCATTCCCGAGTATCTGTTATTCTATATATAAACCCCCCCGAACCCCTCGATTAGATTCCGGTCCGTAACCCACTCGCGGGCATCTGTTATTCAATACATAAACCACCCCAAAACCCTCGATTAGATTCCAATCTATAACTCACTCCCGGGGATCTGTTATTCTATTTATAAACCACCCCGAGCACCTCGATTAGATTCCAGTCTGTAACTCACTCCCAGTGATCTGTTGCTCTATATATAAACCCCTCCGAACCCCTCGATTAGATTCCAGTCTTTAACTCATTCCCGGGTATCTGTTATTCTATATATAAACAACCCCGAACCCCTCGTTTTGATTCGAGTCTGTAACTCACTCCTGAGTATCTGTTATTCTACACATAATCCACCCAAACCCCTCGATTAGTTTCCAGTCTGTAACTCACTCCCGGGTGTCTGTTATTCTACATATAAACCACCTGAACCCCTCGATTATTCTTTCTATAATCCACCCCGAACCCCTCGATTAGATTCCAGTCTGAAACTCACTCCCGGGTATCTGTTATTCTATATATAAACCACCCCGAACCCCTCGATTAGATTCCAGTCTGTAACTCACTCCCGGGTATCTGTTATTCTATATATAAATCACCCTGAATCCCTCGATTAGATTCCAGTCTGTAACTCACTCCTGGGTATCTGTTATTCTATATATAAATCACCCCGAATCCCTCGATTAGTTTCCAGTCTGTAACTCACTCCCGGGTATCTGTTATTCTATATATAAACCGCCTGAACCCCTCGATTAGATTCCAGTCTGTAACTCATTCCTGGGTATTTGTTATTCTATATATAAACCACCCCGAACCCCTCGATTAGATTCCAGACTGTAACTCACTCCCGAGTATCTGTTATTCTATATATAAACCCCCCCGAACCCCTCGATTAGATTCCAGTCCGTAACTCACTCCCGGGTATCTGTTATTCTATATATAAACCCCCCAGAACCCCTCGATTAGATTCCAGTCTGTAACTTACTCCCGCGTATCTGTTATTCTATATATAAACCTCCCCAAACCCCTCGATTAGATTCGAGTCTGTAACTCACTCCTGGGTATCTGTTATTCTATATATAAACCTCCCCGAACCCCTCGATTAGATTCGAGACTGTAACTCACTCCTGAGTATCTGTTATTCTACACATAATCCACCCGAACCCCTCGATTAGATTCCAGTCTGTAACTCACTCCTGGGTATCTGTTATTCTATATATCAACCACCCCGAACCCCTCGATTAGATCTCCGTCTGTAACTCACTCCCTGGTATCTGTTATTCTGTATATAAACCACCCCGAACCCCTCGATTCGATCTCCGTCTGTAACTCACTCCCTGGTATCTGTTATTCTGTATATAAACCACCCCGAACCCCTCGATTAGATTCCAGCCTGTTACTCACTCCTGGTTATTTGTTATTCTATATATAAACCCCCCCCCGAACCCCTCGATTAGATTCCAGTCTGTATCTCACTCCCGGGTATCTGTTATTCTATATATAAACCCCCCCGAACCCCTCGATTAGATTCCAGTCTGTAACCCATTCCCGGGTATCTGTTATTCTATTTATAAACCACCCCGACACCTTCGATTAGATTCCAGTCTGTAACTCACTCCCGGTGATCTGTTGCTCTATATATAAACCCCTCCGAACCCCTCGATTAGATTCCAGTCTGTAACTCATTCCCGGGTATCTGTTATTCTATATATAAACAACCCCGAACCCCTCGTTTTGATTCGAGTCTGTAACTCACTCCTGAGTATCTGTTATTCTACACATAATCCACCCGAACCCCTCGATTAGTTTCCAGTCTGTAACTCACTCCCGGGTATCTGTTATTCTACATATAAACCACCTGAACCCCTCGATTAGATTCCAGTCTGTAACTCACTCCCGGGTATCTGTTATTCTATATATAAACCACCCCGAAAGCCTCGATTAGATTCCAGTCTGTAACCACTCCCGGGTATCTGTTATTCTATATATAAACCATCCCGAGCCCCACGATTAGATTCCAGTCTGTAACCACTCCCGGGTATCTGTTATTCTATATATAAACCACCCTGAACCCCTCGATTAGAATCCTGTCTGTAACTCACTCCCGGGTATCTGTTATTCTATATATAAACCACCCCGAAACCCTCGATTAGATTCCAGTCTGTAACTCACTCCCGGGTATCTGTTATTCTATATATAAACACCCCGAACCCCTCGATTAGATTCCAGTCTGTAACTCACACCCGGGTATCTGTTATTCGATATATAAACCACCCCGAACCCCTCGATTAGATTCCAGTCTGTAACTCACTCCCGGGTATCTGTTACTCTATATATAAACCACCCCGAACCCCTCGATTAGATTCCAATCTGTAACTTACTCCCGGGTATCTGTTATTCTATATGTAAACCACCCCGAACCCCTCGATTAGATTCCAGTCTGTAACTCACTCCCGGGTATCTGTTATTCTATATATAAACCACCCCAAACCCCTCGATTAGATTCCAGTCTGTAACTCACTCCCGGGTGTCTGTTATTCTATATATAAACCACCCCAAACTCCTCGATTAGATTCCAGTCTGTAACTCACTCCCGGGTATCTGTTATTCTTTATATAAACCACCCCGAACCCCTCGATTAGATTCCAGTCTGTAACTCACTCCCGGGTATCTGTTACTCTATCTATAAACCAGCCGAACACCTCGATTAGATTCCAGTCTGCAACTCACTCCCGGGTATCTTTTATTCTATATATAAACCACCCCAAACCCCTCGATTAGATTCCAGTCTGTAACTCACTCCCGGGTATGTGTTATATATATATATATACCACCCCGAACCCCTCGATTAGATTCCAGTCTGAAACTCACTCCCGGGTATTTGTTATTCTACATATAAACCACCCCGAACCCCTCGATTAGATTCCAGTCTGTAACTCATTCCCGGGTATCTGTTATTCTATATATAAACCACACCGAACCCCTCGATTAGATTCTAGTCTGTATCTCATTCCCAGGTATCAGTTATTATATATATAAACCACCCCGAACCCCTCGATTAGATTCCAGTCTGTAATCACTCCCGGGTATCTGTTATTCTATATATAAATCATCCCGAACCCCTCGATTAGATTCCAGTCTATAACTCACTCCCAGGTATCTGTTATTCTATATATAAACCCCCCCGAGCCCCTCGATCAGATTCCAGTCTGTAACTCACTCCCGGGTATCTGTTACTCTATATATAAACCACCCGAACCCCTCGATTAGATTCCAGTCTGCAACTCACTCCCGGGTATCTGTTATTCTATATATAATCCACCCCGAACCCCGCAAATAGATTCCAGTCTGTAACTCACTCCCGGGTATCTGTTATTCTATATAAAAACCCCACCGAACACCTCGATTAGATTCCAGTCTGCAAGTCACTTCCGGGTATCTGTTATTCTATATATAAACCACCCCGAACCCCTCGATTAGATTCCAGTCTGTAACTCACTCCTGGGTATCTGTTATTCTATATCTAAACCCCTCCGAACACCTCGATTAGATTCCAGTCTGTCACTCACTCCTGGGTATCTGTTACTCTATATATAAACCACCCCGAACCCCTCGATTAGATTCCAGTCTGTAACTCACTCCTGGGTATCTGTTATTCTATATCTAAACCCCTCCGAACACCTCGATTAGATTCCAGTCTGCAACCCACTTCCGGGTATCTGTTATTCTGTATATAAACCACCCCGAACCCCTCAATTAGATTCCAGTGTGTAACTCACTCCCGGGTATCTGTTATTCAATATATAAACCACCCCGAAACCCTCAATTAGATTCCAGTGTGTAAATCACTCCCGGGTATCTGCTTTTCTACATATAAACCACGCCAAACCCCTCGATTAGTTTCCGGTCTGCAACTCACTCCCGGGTATCTGTTATTCTATATATAAACCACCCCGAACCCCTCGATTAGATTCCTGACTGTAACTCACTCCCGGGTATCTGTTATTCTATTTATAAACCACACCGAACCCCTCGATTAGATTCCAGACTGTAACTCACTCCCGGGTATCTGTTATTCTATATATAAACCACCCCGAACCCCTCGATTAGATTCCAGACTGTAACTCACTCCCGGGTATCTGTTATTCTATTTATAAACCACACCGAACCCCTCGATTAGATTCCAGTCTGTAACTCACTCCCGGGTATCTGTTATTCTATATATAAACCACCTCGAACCCCTCGATTAGATTCCAGTCTGTAACTCACTCCCGGGTATCTGTTATTCTATATATAAATCACCCTGAATCCCTCGATTAGTTTCCAGTCTGTAACTCACTCCCTGGTATCTGTTATTCTATATATAAACCCCCCCCGAACCCCTCGATTAGATTCCAGTCCGTAACCCACTCCCGGGCATCTGTTATTCAATACATAAACCACCCCGAAACCCTCGATTAGATTCCAATCTATAATTCGCTCCCGGGGATCTGTTATTCTATTTATAAACCACCCCGAAACCTTCGATTAAATTCCAGTCTGTAACTCACTCCCGGTTATCAGTTACTCTATATATAAAACCCTCCGAACCCCTCGATTAGATTCCAGTCTGTATCTCATTCCCGGGTATCAGTTATTATATATACAAACCACCCCGAACCCCTCGATTAGATTCCAGTCTGTAACTCACTCCCATGTATCTGTTATTCTATATGTAAACCACCCCGAACATCTCGATTCGATTCCAGACTTTAACTCACTCCCGGGTATCTGCTTTTCTACATATCAACCACCCCGAACCCCTCGATTATGTTCCAGTCTGTTACTCACTCCCGGGTATCTGTTATTCTATATATAAACCACCCGAACCCCTCGATTAAATTCCAGACTGTAACTCACTCCCGGGTATCTGTTATTCTATATATAAACCACCCCGAACCCCTCAATTAGATTCCAGTCTGTTAGTCTCTCCCGGGTATCTGTTATTCTATATATAAACCAACCCGAACCCCTCGATTAGATTCTAGTCTGTAACTCATTCCCGAGTATCTGTTATTCTATATATAAACCCCCCCGAACCCCTCGATTAGATTCCGGTCCGTAACCCACTCGCGGGCATCTGTTATTCAATACATAAACCACCCCAAAACCCTCGATTAGATTCCAATCTATAACTCACTCCCGGGGATCTGTTATTCTATTTATAAACCACCCCGAGCACCTCGATTAGATTCCAGTCTGTAACTCACTCCCAGTGATCTGTTGCTCTATATATAAACCCCTCCGAACCCCTCGATTAGATTCCAGTCTTTAACTCATTCCCGGGTATCTGTTATTCTATATATAAACAACCCCGAACCCCTCGTTTTGATTCGAGTCTGTAACTCACTCCTGAGTATCTGTTATTCTACACATAATCCACCCAAACCCCTCGATTAGTTTCCAGTCTGTAACTCACTCCCGGGTGTCTGTTATTCTACATATAAACCACCTGAACCCCTCGATTATTCTTTCTATAATCCACCCCGAACCCCTCGATTAGATTCCAGTCTGAAACTCACTCCCGGGTATCTGTTATTCTATATATAAACCACCCCGAACCCCTCGATTAGATTCCAGTCTGTAACTCACTCCCGGGTATCTGTTATTCTATATATAAATCACCCTGAATCCCTCGATTAGATTCCAGTCTGTAACTCACTCCTGGGTATCTGTTATTCTATATATAAATCACCCCGAATCCCTCGATTAGTTTCCAGTCTGTAACTCACTCCCGGGTATCTGTTATTCTATATATAAACCGCCTGAACCCCTCGATTAGATTCCAGTCTGTAACTCATTCCTGGGTATTTGTTATTCTATATATAAACCACCCCGAACCCCTCGATTAGATTCCAGACTGTAACTCACTCCCGAGTATCTGTTATTCTATATATAAACCCCCCCGAACCCCTCGATTAGATTCCAGTCCGTAACTCACTCCCGGGTATCTGTTATTCTATATATAAACCCCCCAGAACCCCTCGATTAGATTCCAGTCTGTAACTTACTCCCGCGTATCTGTTATTCTATATATAAACCTCCCCAAACCCCTCGATTAGATTCGAGTCTGTAACTCACTCCTGGGTATCTGTTATTCTATATATAAACCTCCCCGAACCCCTCGATTAGATTCGAGACTGTAACTCACTCCTGAGTATCTGTTATTCTACACATAATCCACCCGAACCCCTCGATTAGATTCCAGTCTGTAACTCACTCCTGGGTATCTGTTATTCTATATATCAACCACCCCGAACCCCTCGATTAGATCTCCGTCTGTAACTCACTCCCTGGTATCTGTTATTCTGTATATAAACCACCCCGAACCCCTCGATTCGATCTCCGTCTGTAACTCACTCCCTGGTATCTGTTATTCTGTATATAAACCACCCCGAACCCCTCGATTAGATTCCAGCCTGTTACTCACAGCTGGTTATTTGTTATTCTATATATAAACCCCCCCCGAACCCCTCGATTAGATTCCAGTCTGTATCTCACTCCCGGGTATCTGTTATTCTATATATAAACCCCCCCGAACCCCTCGATTAGATTCCAGTCTGTAACCCATTCCCGGGTATCTGTTATTCAATAGATAAAGCACCCCGAAACCCTCGATTAGATTCCAATCTATAACTCACTCCCAGGGATCTGTTATTCTATTTATAAACCACCCCGACACCTTCGATTAGATTCCAGTCTGTATCTCATTCCCAGGTATCAGTTATTATATATATAAACCACCCCGAACCCCTCGATTAGATTCCAGTGTGTAATCACTCCCGGGTATCTGTTATTCTATATATAAATCATCCCGAACCCCTCGATTAGATTCCAGACTGTAACTCGCTCCCGGGTATCTGTTATTCTGTATATAAACCACCCCGAACCCCTCGATTAGATTCCAGTGTGTAACTCACTCCCGGGTATCTGTTATTCTATATATAAACCCCCCCGAACCCCTCGATAAGATTCCAGTCTGTAACTCACTCCCGGGTATCAATAATTCTATATATAAACCACCCCGAACCCCTCGATTAGATTCCAGTCTGTAACTCACTCCCGGCTATCTGTTACTCTATATATAAACCAGCCGAGCACCTCGATTAGATTCCAGTCTGCAACTAACTCCCGGGTATCTGTTATTCTATATATAAACCCCCCGAACCCCTCGATTAGATTCCAGTCTGTAACTCAATCCTGGGTATCTGTTATTCTATATATAAACCACCCCGAACCCCTCGATTAGATTCCAGACTGTAACTCACTCCCGGGTATCTGTTAGTCTATAGATAAACCACCCCGAACCCCTCGATTAGATTCCAGTCTGTAACTCAACCCTGAGTATCTGTTATTCTACATATAAACAACCCGAAACCCTTGATTAGATTCCAAACTGTAAATCACTCCCGGGTATCTGTTATTCTATATATAAATCATCCCGAACCCCTCGATTAGATTCCAGACTGTAACTCGCTCCCGGGTATCTGTTACTCTATATATAAATCACCCCAAACCCCTCGATTAGATTCCAGTCTGTAACTCACTCCCGGGTATCTGTTATTCTGTATATAAACCCCCCCGAACCCCTCGATAAGATTCCAGTCTGTAACTCACTCCCGGGTATCAATAATTCTATATATAAACCACCCCGAACCCCTCGATTAGATTCCAGTCTGTAACTCACTCCCGGGTATCTGTTATTCTATATATAAACCATCCCGAACCCCTCGATTAGATTCCAGTCTATAAGTCACTCCCAGGTATCTGTTATTCTATATATAAACCCCCCCGAACCCCTCGATTAGATTCCAGTCTGTAACTCACTCCCGGGTATCTGTTACTCTATATATAAACCACCCGAACCCCGCAAATAGATTCCAGTCTGTAACTCAATCCTGGGTATCTGTTATTCTATATATAAACCACCCGAACCCCTCGATTAGATTCCAGTCTGTATCTCATTCCCAGATATCAGTTATAATATATATAAACCACCCCGAACCCCTCGATTAGATTCCAGTCTGTAACTCACACCCGTGTATCTGTTATGCTATATATCAACCACCCCGAACCTCTAGATTCGATTCCAGACTGTAACTCACTCCCGGGTATCTGTTATTCTATATATAAACCACCCCGAAACGCTCGATTTGATTCCAGTCTGTAACTCAATCCTGGTTATCTGTTATTCTATATATAACCCACCCCGAAACCTCGATTAGATTCGAGTCTGTAACTCACTCCTGAGTATCTGTTATTCTACACATAATCCACCCGAACCCCTCGATTAGATTCCAGTCTGTAACTCACTCCCGGGTATCTGTTATTCTACATATAAACCACCTAAACCCCTCGATTAGATTCCAGTCTGTAATTCACTCCCGGTTATCTGTTATTCTATGTTTAACCCACCCCGAACCCCTCGATTAGATTCCAGTCTGTAACTCACTCCCGGCATCTGTTATTCTATATGTAAACCACCCCGAACCCCTCGATTATATTCGAGTCTGAAACTCACTCCCGGGTATCTGGTATTCTATATATAAACCCCACCGAACGCCTTGATTAGATTCCAGTCTCTAACTCATTCCCGGGTATCTGTTATTCTACATAGAAACCACCCCGAACCCCTCGATTAGATTCCAGTCTGTAACTCACTCCCGGGTATCTGTTATTCTACATAGAAACCACCCCGAACCCCTCGATTAGATTCCAGTCTGTAACTCACTCCCAGGTATCTGTTATTCTATATAAACCACCCCGAACTGCTAGATTAGATTCGAGTCTCTAACTCATTGCCGGGTATCTGTTATTCTATATATAAACCCCCCCCGAACCCCTCGGTAAGATTCCAGTCTGCAACTCACTCCCGGGTATCTGTTATTCTATATATAAACCACCCTGAACCCCTCGATTAGATTCGAGTCTGTAACTCACTCCCGGGTATCAATAATTCTATATATAATCCACCCCGAACCCCTCGATTAGATTCCAGTCTGTAACTCACTCCCGGGTATCTGTTATTCTATATATAAACCACACCTAACCCCTCGATTAGATTCCAGACTGTAACTCACTCCTGGGTATCTGTTATTCTATATATAAACCACCCCGTCCCCTCGATAAGATTCCAGTCTGTAATCCACACCCGGGTATCTGTTATTCTATATATAAACCGACCCGAACCCCTCGATCAGATTCCAGTCTGTAACTCACTCCCGGGTATCTGTTATTCTATATATAAACCACCCTGAATCCCTCGATTAGGTTCCAGTCTGTAACTCACTCCCGGGTATCTGTTATTCTATATGTAAACCCCCCGAACGTCTCGATTAGATTTCAGACTGTAACTCGTTCCCGGGTATCTGTTATTCTGTATATAAACCACCCCGAACCCCTCGATTAGATTCCAGTGTGTAACTCACTCCCGGGTATCTGTTATTCTATATATAAATCCCCCGAACCCCTCGATTAGATTCCAGTCTGCAACTCACTGCCGAGTATCAATTATTCTATATATAAACCACCCCGAACCCCTCGATTAGATTCGAGTCTGTAACTCACTCCCGGGTATCAATTATTCTATACATAAACCACCCCGAACCCCTCGATTAGATTCCAGTCTCTAACACACTCCCGGGTATCTGTTATTCTATATATAAACCACCCCGAATCCCTCGATTAGATTCCAATCTGTAACTCATTCCCGGGTATCTGTTATTCTATATATAAACCACCCCGATCCCCTCGATTAGATTCGAGTCTGTAACTCATTCCTGTGTATCTGTTATTCTATATATAAACCAACCCGAACCCCTCGATTAGATTCCAGTCTGTAACTCACTCCCGGGTATCTGTTATTCTATATATAAATCACCCTGAATCCCTCGATTAGGTTACAGTCTGTAACTCACTCCCGGGTGTCTGTTATTCTATATTTCAACCCCCCCGAACGTCTCGATTAGATTCCAGACTGTAACTCGCTCCCGGGTATCTGTTATTCTGTATATAAACCACCCCGAACCCCTCGATTAGATTCCAGTGTGTAACTCACTCCCGAGTATCTGTTATTCTATATATAAACCCCCCCGAACCCCTCGATAAGATTCCAGTCTGTAACTCACTCCCGGGTATCAATAATTCTATATATAAACCACCCCGAACCCCTCGATTAGATTCCAGTCTGTAACTCACTCCCGGGTATCTGTTACTCTATATATAAACCAGCCGAGCACCTCGATTAGATTCCAGTCTGCAACTCACTCCCGGGTATCTGTTATTCTATATATAAACCCCCCGAACCCCTCGATTAGATTCCAGTCTGTAACTCACTCCCGGGTATCTGTTATTCTATATATAAACCACCCCGAACCCCTCGATTAGATTCCAGTCTGTAACTCACTCCTGGATATCTGTTATTCTATACATAAACCACCCGAACCCCTCGATTAGATTCCAGACTGTAACTCACTCCCGGGTATCTGTTATTCTATAGATAAACCACCCCGAACCCCTCGATTAGATTCCAGTCTGTAACTCAACCCTGAGTATCTGTTATTCTACATATAAACAACCCGAAACCCTTGATTAGATTCCAGACTGTAAATCACTCCCGGGTATCTGTTATTCTATGTATAAACCACCCCGAACCCCTCGATTAGATTCCAGTCAGAAACTCACTCCCGGGTATTTGTTATTCTACATATAAACCACCCCCAACCCCTCGATTAGATTCTAGTCTGTAACTCACTCCCGGGTATCTGTTATTCTATATATAAACCACACCGAACCCCTCGATTAGATTCCAGTCTGTATCTCATTCCCAGGTATCAGTTATTATATATATAAACCACCCCGAACCCCTCGATTAGATTCCAGTGTGTAATCACTCCCGGGTATCTGTTATTCTATATATAAATCATCCCGAACCCCTCGATTAGATTCCAGACTGTAACTCGCTCCCGGGTATCTGTTATTCTGTATATAAACCACCCCAAACCCCTCGATTAGATTCCAGTGTGTAACTCACTCCCGGGTATCTGTTATTCTATATATAAACCCCCCCGAACCCCTCGATAAGATTCCAGTCTGTAACTCACTCCCGGGTATCAATAATTCTATATATAAACCACCCCGAACCCCTCGATTAGATTCCAGTCTGTAACTCACTCCCGGCTATCTGTTACTCTATATATAAACCAGCCGAGCACCTCGATTAGATTCCAGTCTGCAACTCACTCCCGGGTATCTGTTATTCTATATATAAACCCCCCGAACCCCTCGATTAGATTCCAGTCTGTAACTCAATCCTGGGTATCTGTTATTCTATATATAAACCACCCCGAACCCCTCGATTAGATTCCAGACTGTAACTCACTCCCGGGTATCTGTTAGTCTATAGATAAACCACCCCGAACCCCTCGATTAGATTCCAGTCTGTAACTCAACCCTGAGTATCTGTTATTCTACATATAAACAACCCGAACCCCTTGATTAGATTCCAAACTGTAAATCACTCCCGGGTATCTGTTATTCTATATATAAATCATCCCGAACCCCTCGATTAGATTCCAGACTGTAACTCGCTCCCGGGTATCTGTTACTCTATATATAAATCACCCCAAACCCCTCGATTAGATTCCAGTCTGTAACTCACTCCCGGGTATCTGTTATTCTGTATAAAAACCACCCCGAACCCCTCGATTAGATTCCAGTGTGTAACTCACTCCCGGGTATCTGTTATTCTATGTATAAACCCCCCCGAACCCCTCGATAAGATTCCAGTCTGTAACTCACTCCCGGGTATCAATAATTCTATATATAAACCACCCCGAACCCCTCGATTAGATTCCAGTCTGTAACTCACTCCCGGGTATCTGTTATTCTATATATAAACCATCCCGAACCCCTCGATTAGATTCCAGTCTATAAGTCACTCCCAGGTATCTGTTATTCTATATATAAACCCCCCCGAACCCCTCGATTAGATTCCAGTCTGTAACTCACTCCCGGGTATCTGTTACTCTATATATAAACCACCCGAACCCCGCAAATAGATTCCAGTCTGTAACTCAATCCTGGGTATCTGTTATTCTATATATAAACCACCCGAACCCCTCGATTAGATTCCAGTCTGTATCTCATTCCCAGATATCAGTTATAATATATATAAACCACCCCGAACCCCTCGATTAGATTCCAGTCTGTAACTCACACCCGTGTATCTGTTATGCTATATATCAACCACCCCGAACCTCTAGATTCGATTCCAGACTGTAACTCACTCCCGGGTATCTGTTATTCTATATATAAACCACCCCGAAACGCTCGATTTGATTCCAGTCTGTAACTCAATCCTGGTTATCTGTTATTCTATATATAACCCACCCCGAAACTCGATTAGATTCGAGTCTGTAACTCACTCCTGAGTATCTGTTATTCTACACATAATCCACCCGAACCCCTCGATTAGATTCCAGTCTGTAACTCACTCCCGGGTATCTGTTATTCTACATATAAACCACCTAAACCCCTCGATTAGATTCCAGTCTGTAATTCACTCCCGGTTATCTGTTATTCTATGTTTAACCCACCCCGAACCCCTCGATTAGATTCCAGTCTGTAACTCACTCCCGGCATCTGTTATTCTATATGTAAACCACCCCGAACCCCTCGATTATATTCGAGTCTGAAACTCACTCCCGGGTATCTGGTATTCTATATATAAACCCCACCGAACGCCTTGATTAGATTCCAGTCTCTAACTCATTCCCGGGTATCTGTTATTCTACATAGAAACCACCCCGAACCCCTCGATTAGATTCCAGTCTGTAACTCACTCCCGGGTATCTGTTATTCTACATAGAAACCACCCCGAACCCCTCGATTAGATTCCAGTCTGTAACTCACTCCCAGGTATCTGTTATTCTATATAAACCACCCCGAACCGCTAGATTAGATTCGAGTCTCTAACTCATTGCCGGGTATCTGTTATTCTATATATAAACCCCCCCCGAACCCCTCGGTAAGATTCCAGTCTGCAACTCACTCCCGGGTATCTGTTATTCTATATATAAACCACCCTGAACCCCTCGATTAGATTCGAGTCTGTAACTCACTCCCGGGTATCAATAATTCTATATATAATCCACCCCGAACCCCTCGATTAGATTCCAGTCTGTAACTCACTCCCGGGTATCTGTTATTCTTTATATAAACCACCCTGGACCCCTCGATTAGATTCCAGTCTGTAACTCACTCCCGGGTATCTGTTACTCTATACATAAACCAGCCGAACACCTCGATTAGATTCCAGTCTGCAACTCACTCCCGGGTATCTGTTATTCTATATATAAACCCCCCGAACCCCTCGATTAGATTCCAGTCTGTAATTCAATCCTGGGTATCTGTTATTCTATATATAAACGCCCCCGAACCCCTCGATTAGATTCCAATCTGTAACTCACTCCCGGGTATCTGTTATTCTATACATAAACCACCCCGAACCCCTCGATTAGATTCCAGTCTGTAACTCAACCCTGAGTATCTGTTATTCTACATATAAACAACCCGAACCCCTTGATTAGATTCCAGACTGTAAATCACTCCCGGGTATCTGTTATTCTATGTATAAACCACCCCGAACCCCTCGATTAGATTCCAGTCTGTAACTCACTCCCGGGTATGTGTTATATATATATACATACCACCCCGAACCCCTCGATTAGATTCCAGTCTGAAACTCACTCCCGGGTATTTGTTATTCTACATATAAACCACCCCCAACCCCTCGATTAGATTCCAGTCTGTAACTCACTCCCGGGTATCTGTTATTCTATATATAAACCACCCCGAACCCCTCGATTAGATTCCAGTGTGTAATCACTCCCGGGTATCTGTTATTCTATATATAAATCATCCCGAACCCCTCGATTAGATTCCAGTCTATAACTCACTCCCAGGTATCTGTTATTCTATATATAAACCCCACCGAACCCCTCGATCAGGTTCCAGTCTGTAACTCACTCCCGGGTATCTGTTACTCTATATATAAACCACCCGAACCCCTCGATTAGATTCCAGTCTGCAACTCACTCCCGGGTATCTTTTATTCTATATATAATCCACCCCGAATCCCGCAAATAGATTCCAGTCTGTAACTCACTCCCGGTTATCTGTTATTCTATATATAAACCCCCCGAACCCCTCGATTAGATTCCAGTCTGTAACTCAATCCTGGGTATCTGTTATTCTAAATATAAACCCCCCGAACCCCTCGATTAGATTCCAGTCTGTATCTCATTCCCAGATATCAGTTATAATATATATTAACCACCCCGAACCCCTCGATTAGTTTCCAGGCTGTAACTCACACCCGTGTATCTGTTATTCTATATATAAACCCCCCCGAAACGCTCGATTAGATTCCAGTCTGTAACTCACTCCCGGGTATCTGTTATTCTATATATAAACCACCCGAACCCCTCGATCAGATTCCAGTCTGTAACTCACTCCCGGGTATCTGTAATTCTATATATAAACAAACCCGAACCCCTCGATTAGATTCCAGTCTGTAATTCACTCCTGGTTATCTGTTATTCTATGTTTAACCCACCCCGAAACCCTCGATTAGATTCCAGTCTGTAACTCATTCCCGGGTATCTGTTATTGTATATATAAACCACCCCGAACCCCTCGATTATATTCGAGTCTGTAACTCACTCCCGGGTATCTGGTATTCTATATATAAACCCCACCGAACGCCTTGATTAGATTCCAGTCTCTAACTCATTCCCGGGTATCTGTTATTCTACATAGAAACCACCCCGAACCCCTCGATTAGATTCCAGTCTGTAACTCACTCCCAGGTATCTGTTATTCTATATAAACCACCCCGAACCGCTAGATTAGATTCGAGTCTCTAACTCATTGCCGGGTATCTGTTATTCTATATATAAACCCCCCCCGAACCCCTCGGTAAGATTCCAGTCTGCAACTCACTCCCGGGTATCAATTATTATATATATAAACCACCCCGAACCCCTCGATTAGATTCGAGTCTGTAACTCACTCCCGGGTATCAATAATTTTATATAAACCACCCCGAACCCCTCGATTAGATTCCAGTCTGTAACTCACTCCCGGGTATCTGTTATTCTTTATATAAACCACCCCGAACCCCTCGATTAGATTCCAGTCTGTAACTCACTCCCGGGTATCTGTTACTCTATCTATAAACCAGCCGAACACCTCGCTTAGATTCCAGTCTTCAACTCACTCCCGGGTATCTTTTATTCTATATATAAACCACCCCAAACCCCTCGATTAGATTCCAGTCTGTAACTCACTCCCGGGTATGTGTTATATATATATATATACCACCCCGAACCCCTCGATTAGATTCCAGTCTGAAACTCACTCCCGGGTATTTGTTATTCTACATATAAACCACCCCGAACCCCTCGATTAGATTCCAGTCTGTAACTCATTCCCGGGTATCTGTTATTCTATATATAAACCACACCGAACCCCTCGATTAGATTCTAGTCTGTATCTCATTCCCAGGTATCAGTTATTTTATATATAAACCACCCCGAACCCCTCGATTAGATTCCAGTCTGTAATCACTCCCGGGTATCTGTTATTCTATATATAAATCATCCCGAACCCCTCGATTAGATTCCAGTCTATAACTCACTCCCAGGTATCTGTTATTCTATATATAAACCCCCCCGAGCCCCTCGATCAGATTCCAGTCTGTAACTTACTCCCGGGTATCTGTTACTCTATATATAAACCACCCGAACCCCTCGATTAGATTCCAGTCTGCAACTCACTCCCGGGTATCTGTTATTCTATATATAATCCACCCCGAACCCCGCAAATAGATTCCAGTCTGTAACTCACTCCCGGGTATCTGTTATTCTATATAAAAACCCCACCGAACACCTCGATTAGATTCCAGTCTGCAAGTCACTTCCGGGTATCTGTTATTCTATATATAAACCACCCCGAACCCCTCGATTAGATTCCAGTCTGTAACTCACTCCTGGGTATCTGTTATTCTATATCTAAACCCCTCCGAACACCTCGATTAGATTCCAGTCTGTCACTCACTCCTGGGTATCTGTTACTCTATATATAAACCACCCCGAACCCCTCGATTAGATTCCAGTCTGTCACTCACTCCTGGGTATCTGTTATTCTATATCTAAACCCCTCCGAACACCTCGATTAGATTCCAGTCTGCAACCCACTTCCGGGTATCTGTTATTCTGTATATAAACCACCCCGAACCCCTCAATTAGATTCCAGTGTGTAACTCACTCCCGGGTATCTGTTATTCAATATATAAACCACCCCGAAACCCTCGATTAGATTCCAGTGTATAAATCACTCCCGGGTATCTGCTTTTCTACATATAAACCACGCCAAACCCCTCGATTAGTTTCCGGTCTGCAACTCACTCCCGGGTATCTGTTATTCTAAATGTAAACCACCCCGAACCCCTCGATTAGATTCCTGACTGTAACTCACTCCCGGGTATCTGTTATTCTATTTATAAACCACACCGAACCCCTCGATTAGATTCCAGACTGTAACTCACTCCCGGGTATCTGTTATTCTATATATAAACCACCTCGAACCCCTCGATTAGATTCCAGTCTGTAACTCACTCCCGGGTATCTGTTATTCTATATATAAATCACCCTGAATCCCTCGATTAGTTTCCAGTCTGTAACTCACTCCCTGGTATCTGTTATTCTATATATAAACCCACCCCGAACCCCTCGATTAGATTCCAGTCCGTAACCCACTCCCGGGCATCTGTTATTCAATACTTAAACCACCCCGAAACCCTCGATTAGATTCCAATCTATAATTCGCTCCCGGGGATCTGTTATTCTATTTATAAACCACCCCGAAACCTTCGATTAAATTCCAGTCTGTAACTCACTCCCGGTTATCAGTTACTCTATATATAAAACCCTCCGAACCCCTCGATTAGATTCCAGTCTGTATCTCATTCCCGGGTATCAGTTATTATATATACAAACCACCCTGAACCCCTCGATTAGATTCCAGTCTGTAACTCACTCCCATGTATCTGTTATTCTATATGTAAACCACCCCGAACATCTCGATTCGATTCCAGACTTTAACTCACTCCCGGGTATCTGCTTTTCTACATATCAACCACCCCGAACCCCTCGATTATGTTCCAGTCTGTTACTCACTCCCGGGTATCTGTTATTCTATATATAAACCACCCGAACCCCTCGATTAAATTCCAGACTGTAACTCACTCCCGGGTATCTGTTATTCTATATATAAACCACCCCGAACCCCTCGATTAGATTCCAGTCTGTTAGTCTCTCCCGGGTATCTGTTATTCTATATATAAACCAACCCGAACCCCTCGATTAGATTCTAGTCTGTAACTCATTCCCGAGTATCTGTTATTCTATATATAAACCCCCCCGAACCCCTCGATTAGATTCCGGTCCGTAACCCACTCGCGGGCATCTGTTATTCAATACATAAACCACCCCAAAACCCTCGATTAGATTCCAATCTATAACTCACTCCCGGGGATCTGTTATTCTATTTATAAACCACCCCGAGCACCTCGATTAGATTCCAGTCTGTAACTCACTCCCAGTGATCTGTTGCTCTATATATAAACCCCTCCGAACCCCTCGATTAGATTCCAGTCTTTAACTCATTCCCGGGTATCTGTTATTCTATATATAAACAACCCCGAACCCCTCGTTTTGATTCGAGTCTGTAACTCACTCCTGAGTATCTGTTATTCTACACATAATCCACCCAAACCCCTCGATTAGTTTCCAGTCTGTAACTCACTCCCGGGTGTCTGTTATTCTACATATAAACCACCTGAACCCCTCGATTATTCTTTCTATAATCCACCCCGAACCCCTCGATTAGATTCCAGTCTGAAACTCACTCCCGGGTATCTGTTATTCTATATATAAACCACCCCGAACCCCTCGATTAGATTCCAGTCTGTAACTCACTCCCGGGTATCTGTTATTCTATATATAAATCACCCTGAATCCCTCGATTAGATTCCAGTCTGTAACTCACTCCTGGGTATCTGTTATTCTATATATAAATCACCCCGAATCCCTCGATTAGTTTCCAGTCTGTAACTCACTCCCGGGTATCTGTTATTCTATATATAAACCGCCTGAACCCCTCGATTAGATTCCAGTCTGTAACTCATTCCTGGGTATTTGTTATTCTATATATAAACCACCCCGAACCCCTCGATTAGATTCCAGACTGTAACTCACTCCCGAGTATCTGTTATTCTATATATAAACCCCCCCGAACCCCTCGATTAGATTCCAGTCCGTAACTCACTCCCGGGTATCTGTTATTCTATATATAAACCCCCCAGAACCCCTCGATTAGATTCCAGTCTGTAACTTACTCCCGCGTATCTGTTATTCTATATATAAACCTCCCCAAACCCCTCGATTAGATTCGAGTCTGTAACTCACTCCTGGGTATCTGTTATTCTATATATAAACCTCCCCGAACCCCTCGATTAGATTCGAGACTGTAACTCACTCCTGAGTATCTGTTATTCTACACATAATCCACCCGAACCCCTCGATTAGATTCCAGTCTGTAACTCACTCCTGGGTATCTGTTATTCTATATATCAACCACCCCGAACCCCTCGATTAGATCTCCGTCTGTAACTCACTCCCTGGTATCTGTTATTCTGTATATAAACCACCCCGAACCCCTCGATTCGATCTCCGTCTGTAACTCACTCCCTGGTATCTGTTATTCTGTATATAAACCACCCCGAACCCCTCGATTAGATTCCAGCCTGTTACTCACTCCTGGTTATTTGTTATTCTATATATAAACCCCCCCCCGAACCCCTCGATTAGATTCCAGTCTGTATCTCACTCCCGGGTATCTGTTATTCTATATATAAACCCCCCCGAACCCCTCGATTAGATTCCAGTCTGTAACCCATTCCCGGGTATCTGTTATTCTATTTATAAACCACCCCGACACCTTCGATTAGATTCCAGTCTGTAACTCACTCCCGGTGATCTGTTGCTCTATATATAAACCCCTCCGAACCCCTCGATTAGATTCCAGTCTGTAACTCATTCCCGGGTATCTGTTATTCTATATATAAACAACCCCGAACCCCTCGTTTTGATTCGAGTCTGTAACTCACTCCTGAGTATCTGTTATTCTACACATAATCCACCCGAACCCCTCGATTAGTTTCCAGTCTGTAACTCACTCCCGGGTATCTGTTATTCTACATATAAACCACCTGAACCCCTCGATTAGATTCCAGTCTGTAACTCACTCCCGGGTATCTGTTATTCTATATATAAACCACCCCGAAAGCCTCGATTAGATTCCAGTCTGTAACCACTCCCGGGTATCTGTTATTCTATATATAAACCATCCCGAGCCCCACGATTAGATTCCAGTCTGTAACCACTCCCGGGTATCTGTTATTCTATATATAAACCACCCTGAACCCCTCGATTAGAATCCTGTCTGTAACTCACTCCCGGGTATCTGTTATTCTATATATAAACCACCCCGAAACCCTCGATTAGATTCCAGTCTGTAACTCACTCCCGGGTATCTGTTATTCTATATATAAACACCCCGAACCCCTCGATTAGATTCCAGTCTGTAACTCACACCCGGGTATCTGTTATTCGATATATAAACCACCCCGAACCCCTCGATTAGATTCCAGTCTGTAACTCACTCCCGGGTATCTGTTACTCTATATATAAACCACCCCGAACCCCTCGATTAGATTCCAATCTGTAACTTACTCCCGGGTATCTGTTATTCTATATGTAAACCACCCCGAACCCCTCGATTAGATTCCAGTCTGTAACTCACTCCCGGGTATCTGTTATTCTATATATAAACCACCCCAAACCCCTCGATTAGATTCCAGTCTGTAACTCACTCCCGGGTGTCTGTTATTCTATATATAAACCACCCCAAACTCCTCGATTAGATTCCAGTCTGTAACTCACTCCCGGGTATCTGTTATTCTTTATATAAACCACCCCGAACCCCTCGATTAGATTCCAGTCTGTAACTCACTCCCGGGTATCTGTTACTCTATCTATAAACCAGCCGAACACCTCGATTAGATTCCAGTCTGCAACTCACTCCCGGGTATCTTTTATTCTATATATAAACCACCCCAAACCCCTCGATTAGATTCCAGTCTGTAACTCACTCCCGGGTATGTGTTATATATATATATATACCACCCCGAACCCCTCGATTAGATTCCAGTCTGAAACTCACTCCCGGGTATTTGTTATTCTACATATAAACCACCCCGAACCCCTCGATTAGATTCCAGTCTGTAACTCATTCCCGGGTATCTGTTATTCTATATATAAACCACACCGAACCCCTCGATTAGATTCTAGTCTGTATCTCATTCCCAGGTATCAGTTATTATATATATAAACCACCCCGAACCCCTCGATTAGATTCCAGTCTGTAATCACTCCCGGGTATCTGTTATTCTATATATAAATCATCCCGAACCCCTCGATTAGATTCCAGTCTATAACTCACTCCCAGGTATCTGTTATTCTATATATAAACCCCCCCGAGCCCCTCGATCAGATTCCAGTCTGTAACTCACTCCCGGGTATCTGTTACTCTATATATAAACCACCCGAACCCCTCGATTAGATTCCAGTCTGCAACTCACTCCCGGGTATCTGTTATTCTATATATAATCCACCCCGAACCCCGCAAATAGATTCCAGTCTGTAACTCACTCCCGGGTATCTGTTATTCTATATAAAAACCCCACCGAACACCTCGATTAGATTCCAGTCTGCAAGTCACTTCCGGGTATCTGTTATTCTATATATAAACCACCCCGAACCCCTCGATTAGATTCCAGTCTGTAACTCACTCCTGGGTATCTGTTATTCTATATCTAAACCCCTCCGAACACCTCGATTAGATTCCAGTCTGTCACTCACTCCTGGGTATCTGTTACTCTATATATAAACCACCCCGAACCCCTCGATTAGATTCCAGTCTGTAACTCACTCCTGGGTATCTGTTATTCTATATCTAAACCCCTCCGAACACCTCGATTAGATTCCAGTCTGCAACCCACTTCCGGGTATCTGTTATTCTGTATATAAACCACCCCGAACCCCTCAATTAGATTCCAGTGTGTAACTCACTCCCGGGTATCTGTTATTCAATATATAAACCACCCCGAAACCCTCAATTAGATTCCAGTGTGTAAATCACTCCCGGGTATCTGCTTTTCTACATATAAACCACGCCAAACCCCTCGATTAGTTTCCGGTCTGCAACTCACTCCCGGGTATCTGTTATTCTATATATAAACCACCCCGAACCCCTCGATTAGATTCCTGACTGTAACTCACTCCCGGGTATCTGTTATTCTATTTATAAACCACACCGAACCCCTCAATTAGATTCCAGACTGTAACTCACTCCCGGGTATCTGTTATTCTATATATAAACCACCTCGAACCCCTCGATTAGATTCCAGTCTGTAACTCACTCCCGGGTATCTGTTATTCTATATATAAATCACCCTGAATCCCTCGATTAGTTTCCAGTCTGTAACTCACTCCCTGGTATCTGTTATTCTATATATAAACCCCCCCCGAACCCCTCGATTAGATTCCAGTCCGTAACCCACTCCCGGGCATCTGTTATTCAATACATAAACCACCCCGAAACCCTCGATTAGATTCCAATCTATAATTCGCTCCCGGGGATCTGTTATTCTATTTATAAACCACCCCGAAACCTTCGATTAAATTCCAGTCTGTAACTCACTCCCGGTTATCAGTTACTCTATATATAAAACCCTCCGAACCCCTCGATTAGATTCCAGTCTGTATCTCATTCCCGGGTATCAGTTATTATATATACAAACCACCCCGAACCCCTCGATTAGATTCCAGTCTGTAACTCACTCCCATGTATCTGTTATTCTATATGTAAACCACCCCGAACATCTCGATTCGATTCCAGACTTTAACTCACTCCCGGGTATCTGCTTTTCTACATATCAACCACCCCGAACCCCTCGATTATGTTCCAGTCTGTTACTCACTCCCGGGTATCTGTTATTCTATATATAAACCACCCGAACCCCTCGATTAAATTCCAGACTGTAACTCACTCCCGGGTATCTGTTATTCTATATATAAACCACCCCGAACCCCTCAATTAGATTCCAGTCTGTTAGTCTCTCCCGGGTATCTGTTATTCTATATATAAACCAACCCGAACCCCTCGATTAGATTCTAGTCTGTAACTCATTCCCGAGTATCTGTTATTCTATATATAAACCCCCCCGAACCCCTCGATTAGATTCCGGTCCGTAACCCACTCGCGGGCATCTGTTATTCAATACATAAACCACCCCAAAACCCTCGATTAGATTCCAATCTATAACTCACTCCCGGGGATCTGTTATTCTATTTATAAACCACCCCGAGCACCTCGATTAGATTCCAGTCTGTAACTCACTCCCAGTGATCTGTTGCTCTATATATAAACCCCTCCGAACCCCTCGATTAGATTCCAGTCTTTAACTCATTCCCGGGTATCTGTTATTCTATATATAAACAACCCCGAACCCCTCGTTTTGATTCGAGTCTGTAACTCACTCCTGAGTATCTGTTATTCTACACATAATCCACCCAAACCCCTCGATTAGTTTCCAGTCTGTAACTCACTCCCGGGTGTCTGTTATTCTACATATAAACCACCTGAACCCCTCGATTATTCTTTCTATAATCCACCCCGAACCCCTCGATTAGATTCCAGTCTGAAACTCACTCCCGGGTATCTGTTATTCTATATATAAACCACCCCGAACCCCTCGATTAGATTCCAGTCTGTAACTCACTCCCGGGTATCTGTTATTCTATATATAAATCACCCTGAATCCCTCGATTAGATTCCAGTCTGTAACTCACTCCTGGGTATCTGTTATTCTATATATAAATCACCCCGAATCCCTCGATTAGTTTCCAGTCTGTAACTCACTCCCGGGTATCTGTTATTCTATATATAAACCGCCTGAACCCCTCGATTAGATTCCAGTCTGTAACTCATTCCTGGGTATTTGTTATTCTATATATAAACCACCCCGAACCCCTCGATTAGATTCCAGACTGTAACTCACTCCCGAGTATCTGTTATTCTATATATAAACCCCCCCGAACCCCTCGATTAGATTCCAGTCCGTAACTCACTCCCGGGTATCTGTTATTCTATATATAAACCCCCCAGAACCCCTCGATTAGATTCCAGTCTGTAACTTACTCCCGCGTATCTGTTATTCTATATATAAACCTCCCCAAACCCCTCGATTAGATTCGAGTCTGTAACTCACTCCTGGGTATCTGTTATTCTATATATAAACCTCCCCGAACCCCTCGATTAGATTCGAGACTGTAACTCACTCCTGAGTATCTGTTATTCTACACATAATCCACCCGAACCCCTCGATTAGATTCCAGTCTGTAACTCACTCCTGGGTATCTGTTATTCTATATATCAACCACCCCGAACCCCTCGATTAGATCTCCGTCTGTAACTCACTCCCTGGTATCTGTTATTCTGTATATAAACCACCCCGAACCCCTCGATTCGATCTCCGTCTGTAACTCACTCCCTGGTATCTGTTATTCTGTATATAAACCACCCCGAACCCCTCGATTAGATTCCAGCCTGTTACTCACTCCTGGTTATTTGTTATTCTATATATAAACCCCCCCCCGAACCCCTCGATTAGATTCCAGTCTGTATCTCACTCCCGGGTATCTGTTATTCTATATATAAACCCCCCCGAACCCCTCGATTAGATTCCAGTCTGTAACCCATTCCCGGGTATCTGTTATTCTATTTATAAACCACCCCGACACCTTCGATTAGATTCCAGTCTGTAACTCACTCCCGGTGATCTGTTGCTCTATATATAAACCCCTCCGAACCCCTCGATTAGATTCCAGTCTGTAACTCATTCCCGGGTATCTGTTATTCTATATATAAACAACCCCGAACCCCTCGTTTTGATTCGAGTCTGTAACTCACTCCTGAGTATCTGTTATTCTACACATAATCCACCCGAACCCCTCGATTAGTTTCCAGTCTGTAACTCACTCCCGGGTATCTGTTATTCTACATATAAACCACCTGAACCCCTCGATTAGATTCCAGTCTGTAACTCACTCCCGGGTATCTGTTATTCTATATATAAACCACCCCGAAAGCCTCGATTAGATTCCAGTCTGTAACCACTCCCGGGTATCTGTTATTCTATATATAAACCATCCCGAGCCCCACGATTAGATTCCAGTCTGTAACCACTCCCGGGTATCTGTTATTCTATATATAAACCACCCTGAACCCCTCGATTAGAATCCTGTCTGTAACTCACTCCCGGGTATCTGTTATTCTATATATAAACCACCCCGAAACCCTCGATTAGATTCCAGTCTGTAACTCACTCCCGGGTATCTGTTATTCTATATATAAACACCCCGAACCCCTCGATTAGATTCCAGTCTGTAACTCACACCCCGGGTATCTGTTATTCGATATATAAACCACCCCGAACCCCTCGATTAGATTCCAGTCTGTAACTCACTCCCGGGTATCTGTTACTCTATATATAAACCACCCCGAACCCCTCGATTAGATTCCAATCTGTAACTTACTCCCGGGTATCTGTTATTCTATATGTAAACCACCCCGAACCCCTCGATTAGATTCCAGTCTGTAACTTACTCCCGCGTATCTGTTATTCTATATATAAACCTCCCCAAACCCCTCGATTAGATTCGAGTCTGTAACTCACTCCTGGGTATCTGTTATTCTATATATAAACCTCCCCGAACCCCTCGATTAGATTCGAGACTGTAACTCACTCCTGAGTATCTGTTATTCTACACATAATCCACCCGAACCCCTCGATTAGATTCCAGTCTGTAACTCACTCCTGGGTATCTGTTATTCTATATATCAACCACCCCGAACCCCTCGATTAGATCTCCGTCTGTAACTCACTCCCTGGTATCTGTTATTCTGTATATAAACCACCCCGAACCCCTCGATTCGATCTCCGTCTGTAACTCACTCCCTGGTATCTGTTATTCTGTATATAAACCACCCCGAACCCCTCGATTAGATTCCAGCCTGTTACTCACAGCTGGTTATTTGTTATTCTATATATAAACCCCCCCCGAACCCCTCGATTAGATTCCAGTCTGTATCTCACTCCCGGGTATCTGTTATTCTATATATAAACCCCCCCGAACCCCTCGATTAGATTCCAGTCTGTAACCCATTCCCGGGTATCTGTTATTCAATAGATAAAGCACCCCGAAACCCTCGATTAGATTCCAATCTATAACTCACTCCCAGGGATCTGTTATTCTATTTATAAACCACCCCGACACCTTCGATTAGATTCCAGTCTGTAACTCACTCCCGGTGATCTGTTGCTCTATATATAAACCACCCGAACCCCTCGATTAGATTCCAGTCTGTAACTCACTCCTGAGTATCTGTTATTCTACACATAATCCACCCGAACCCCTCGATTAGTTTCCAGTCTGTAACTCACTCCCGGGTATCTGTTATTCTACATATAAACCACCTGAACCCCTCGATTAGATTCCAGTCTGTAACTCACTCCCGGGTATCTGTTATTCTATATATAAACCACCCCGAAAGCCTCGATTAGATTCCAGTCTGTAACCACTCCCGGGTATCTGTTATTCTATATATAAACCACCCCGAACCCCACGATTAGATTCCAGTCTGTAACCACTCCCGGGTATCTGTTATTCTATATATAAACCACCCTGAACCCCTCGATTAGAATCCTGTCTGTAACTCACTCCCCGGGTATCTGTTATTCTATATATAAACCACCCCGAAACCCTCGATTAGATTCCAGTCTGTAATTCACTCCCGGGTATCTGTTATTCTATATATAAACCACCTCGAACCCCTCGATTAGATTCCAGTCTGTAACTCACTCCCGGGTATCTGTTACTCTATATATAAACCACCCCGAACCCCTCGATTAGATTCCAATCTGTAACTCACTCCCGGGTATCTGTTATTCTATATGTAAACCACCCCGAACCCCTCGATTAGATTCCAGTCTGTAACTCACTCCCGGGTATCTGTTATTCTATATATAAACCACCCCAAACCCCTCGATTAGATTCCAGTCTGTAACTCACTCCCGGGTGTCTGTTATTCTATATATAAACCACCCCAAACTCCTCGATTAGATTCCAGTCTGTAACTCACTCCCGGGTATCTGTTATTCTATATATAAACCATTCCAAAACCCTCGATTAGATTCCAGTCTGTAACTCACTCCAGGGTATCTGTTATTCTATATATAATCCACCCCGAACCCCTCGATTATATTCCAGTCTGTAACTCACTCCCGGGTATCTGTTATTCTATATATAATCCACCCCGAACCCCTCGATTAGATTCCAGTCTGTAACTCACTCCCGGGTGTCTGTTATTCTATATATAAACCACCCCAAACCCTTCGATTAGATTGCAGTCTGTAACTCACTCCTGGGTATCTGTTATTCTATATATAAACCACCCCAAACCCCTCGATTAGATTCCAGTCTGTAACTCACTCCCGGGAATCTGTTATTCTATATATAAACCACCTGAACCCCTCGATTAGATTCCAGTCTGTAACCACTCCCGGGTTTCTGTTATTCTATATATAAACCACCCTGAACCCCTCGATTAGAATCCTGTCTGTAACTCACTCCCGGGTATCTGTTATTCTATTTATAAACCACACCGAACCCCTCGATTAGATTCCAGACTGTAACTCACTCCCGGGTATCTGTTATTCTATATATAAACCACCTCAAACCCCTCGATTAGATTCCAGTCTGTAACTCACTCCCGGGTATCTGTTATTCTATATATAAATCACCCTGAATCCCTCGATTAGTTTCCAGTCTGTAACTCACTCCCTGGTATCTGTTATTCTATATATAAACCCCCCCCGAACCCCTCGATTAGATTCCAGTCCGTAACCCACTCCCGGGCATCTGTTATTCAATACATAAACCACCCCGAAACCCTCGATTAGATTCCAATCTATAATTCGCTCCCGGGGATCTGTTATTCTATTTATAAACCACCCCGAAACCTTCGATTAAATTCCAGTCTGTAACTCACTCCCGGTTATCAGTTACTCTATATATAAAACCCTCCGAACCCCTCGATTAGATTCCAGTCTGTATCTCATTCCCGGGTATCAGTTATTATATATACAAACCACCCCGAACCCCTCGATTAGATTCCAGTCTGTAACTCACTCCCATGTATCTGTTATTCTATATGTAAACCACCCCGAACATCTCGATTCGATTCCAGACTTTAACTCACTCCCGGGTATCTGCTTTTCTACATATCAACCACCCCGAACCCCTCGATTATGTTCCAGTCTGTTACTCACTCCCGGGTATCTGTTATTCTATATATAAACCACCCGAACCCCTCGATTAAATTCCAGACTGTAACTCACTCCCGGGTATCTGTTATTCTATATATAAACCACCCCGAACCCCTCAATTAGATTCCAGTCTGTTAGTCTCTCCCGGGTATCTGTTATTCTATATATAAACCAACCCGAACCCCTCGATTAGATTCTAGTCTGTAACTCATTCCCGAGTATCTGTTATTCTATATATAAACCCCCCCGAACCCCTCGATTAGATTCCGGTCCGTAACCCACTCGCGGGCATCTGTTATTCAATACATAAACCACCCCAAAACCCTCGATTAGATTCCAATCTATAACTCACTCCCGGGGATCTGTTATTCTATTTATAAACCACCCCGAGCACCTCGATTAGATTCCAGTCTGTAACTCACTCCCAGTGATCTGTTGCTCTATATATAAACCCCTCCGAACCCCTCGATTAGATTCCAGTCTTTAACTCATTCCCGGGTATCTGTTATTCTATATATAAACAACCCCGAACGCCTCGTTTTGATTCGAGTCTGTAACTCACTCCTGAGTATCTGTTATTCTACACATAATCCACCCAAACCCCTCGATTAGATCTCCAGTCTGTAACTCACTCCCGGGTGTCTGTTATTCTACATATAAACCACCTGAACCCCTCGATTATTCTTTCTATAATCCACCCCGAACCCCTCGATTAGATTCCAGTCTGAAACTCACTCCCGGGTATCTGTTATTCTATATATAAACCACCCCGAACCCCTCGATTAGATTCCAGTCTGTAACTCACTCCCGGGTATCTGTTATTCTATATATAAATCACCCTGAATCCCTCGATTAGATTCCAGTCTGTAACTCACTCCTGGGTATCTGTTATTCTATATATAAATCACCCCGAATCCCTCGATTAGTTTCCAGTCTGTAACTCACTCCCGGGTATCTGTTATTCTATATATAAACCGCCTGAACCCCTCGATTAGATTCCAGTCTGTAACTCATTCCTGGGTATTTGTTATTCTATATATAAACCACCCCGAACCCCTCGATTAGATTCCAGACTGTAACTCACTCCCGAGTATCTGTTATTCTATATATAAACCCCCCCGAACCCCTCGATTAGATTCCAGTCCGTAACTCACTCCCGGGTATCTGTTATTCTATATATAAACCCCCCAGAACCCCTCGATTAGATTCCAGTCTGTAACTTACTCCCGCGTATCTGTTATTCTATATATAAACCTCCCCAAACCCCTCGATTAGATTCCAGTCTTTAACCCATTCCCGGGTATCTGTTATTCAATAGATAAAGCACCCCGAAACCCTCGATTAGATTCCAATCTATAACTCACTCCCAGGGATCTGTTATTCTATTTATAAACCACCCCGACACCTTCGATTAGATTCCAGTCTGTAACTCACTCCCGGTGATCTGTTGCTCTATATATAAACCACCCGAACCCCTCGATTAGATTCCAGTCTGTAACTCACTCCTGAGTATCTGTTATTCTACACATAATCCACCCGAACCCCTCGATTAGTTTCCAGTCTGTAACTCACTCCCGGGTATCTGTTATTCTACATATAAACCACCTGAACCCCTCGATTAGATTCCAGTCTGTAACTCACTCCCGGGTATCTGTTATTCTATATATAAACCACCCCGAAAGCCTCGATTAGATTCCAGTCTGTAACCACTCCCGGGTATCTGTTATTCTATATATAAAACACCCCGAACCCCACGATTAGATTCCAGTCTGTAACCACTCCCGGGTATCTGTTATTCTATATATAAACCACCCTGAACCCCTCGATTAGAATCCTGTCTGTAACTCACTCCCGGGTATCTGTTATTCTATATATAAACCACCCCGAAACCCTCGATTAGATTCCAGTCTGTAATTCACTCCCGGGTATCTGTTATTCTATATATAAACCACCTCGAACCCCTCGATTAGATTCCAGTCTGTAACTCACTCCCGGGTATCTGTTACTCTATATATAAACCACCCCGAACCCCTCGATTAGATTCCAATCTGTAACTCACTCCCGGGTATCTGTTATTCTATATGTAAACCACCCCGAACCCCTCGATTAGATTCCAGTCTGTAACTCACTCCCGGGTATCTGTTATTCTATATATAAACCACCCCAAACCCCTCGATTAGATTCCAGTCTGTAACTCACTCCCGGGTGTCTGTTATTCTATATATAAACCACCCCAAACTCCTCGATTAGATTCCAGTCTGTAACTCACTCCCGGGTATCTGTTATTCTATATATAAACCATTCCAAAACCCTCGATTAGATTCCAGTCTGTAACTCACTCCAGGGTATCTGTTATTCTATATATAATCCACCCCGAACCCCTCGATTATATTCCAGTCTGTAACTCACTCCCGGGTATCTGTTATTCTATATATAATCCACCCCGAACCCCTCGATTAGATTCCAGTCTGTAACTCACTCCCGGGTGTCTGTTATTCTATATATAAACCACCCCAAACCCTTCGATTAGATTGCAGTCTGTAACTCACTCCTGGGTATCTGTTATTCTATATATAAACCACCCCAAACCCCTCGATTAGATTCCAGTCTGTAACTCACTCCCGGGAATCTGTTATTCTATATATAAACCACCTGAACCCCTCGATTAGATTCCAGTCTGTAACCACTCCCGGGTTTCTGTTATTCTATATATAAACCACCCTGAACCCCTCGATTAGAATCCTGTCTGTAACTCACTCCCGGGTATCTGTTATTCTATATATAAACCACCCTGAACCCCTCGATTAGAATCCTGTGTGTAACTCACTCCCAGGTATCTGTTATTCTATATATAAACCACCCCGAAACCCTCGATTAGATTCCAGTCTGTAACTCACTCCTGGGTATCTGTTATTCTATATCTAAACCCCTCCGAACCCCTCGATTAGATTCCAGTCTGTAATTCACTCCCGGGTATCTGTTATTCTATATATAAACCACCCCGAAACCCTCGATTAGATTCCAGTCTGTAACTCACTCCCGGGTATCTGTTACTCTATATAGAAACCACCCCGAACCCCTCGATTAGATTCCAATCTGTAACTCACTCCCGGGTATCTGTTATTCTATATGTAAACCACCCCGAACCCCTCGATTAGATTCCAGTCTGTAACTCACTCCCGGGTATCTGGTATTCTATATATAAACCACCCCGAACCCCTCGATTAGATTCCAGTCTGTAACTCACTCCCGGGTATCTATTATTCTATATATAAACCACCCCGAACCCCTCGATTAGATTCCAGTCTGTATCTCACTCCCGGGTATCTGTAATTCTATATATAAACCACCCCGAACCCCTCGATTAGATTCCAGTCTGTAACTCACTCCCGGGTATCTGTTATTCTATATATAAATCACCCTGAATCCCTCGATTAGATTCCAGTCTGTAACTCACTTCCGGGTTTCTATTATTCTATATATAAACCACCCCGAACCCCTCGATTAGATTCCAGTCTGTAACTCACTCCAGGGTAACTGTTATTCTATATATCATCCACCCCGAACCCCTCGATTAGATTCCGGTCTGTAACTCACTCCCGGGCATCTGTTATTCTATATATAAACCCCTCCGAACCCCTCGATTAGATTCCAGTCTGTAACTCACTCCCGGGTATCTGTTATTCAATATATAAAACACCCCGAACCCCTCGATTAGATTCCAGTCTGTAACTCACTCCCGGGAATCTGTTATTCTATATATAAACCACCCCGAACCCTGCAAATAGATTCCAGTCTGTAACTCACTCCCGGGTATCTGTTATTCTATATATAAACCACCCCGAACCCTTCGATTCAATTCCAGACTGTAACTCACTCCCAGGTATCTGTTATTCTATATATAAACTAGCCTGAACCCCTCGATTAGATTCCGGTCTGTAACTCACTCCCGGGTAACTGTTATTCTATATATAAACCACCCCGAACCCCTCGATTAGATTCCAGTCTGTAACTCACTCCCGGGTATCTGTTAGTCTACATATAAACCACCCCAAACCCCTCGATTAGATTGCAGTCTGTAACTCACTCCCGGGTATCTGTTATTCTATATATAAACCACCCCGAACCCTTCGATTCAATTCCAGACTGTAACTCACCCCCAGGTATCTGTTATTCTATATATAAACTAGCCTGAACCCCTCGATTAGATTCCAGTCTGTAACCACTCCCCGGTATCTGTTGTTCTATATATAAAACCACCCCGAACCGTCGATTAGATTCCAGTCTGTAACTCACTCCCGAGTATCTGTTATTCTATATATAAACCACCCCGAACCCCTCGATTAGATTCCAGTCTGTAACTCACTCCCGGGTATCTGTTATTCTATATATAAACCACCCCGAACCCCTCGATTAGATTCCAGTCTGTAACTCACTCCCGGGTATCTGTTATTCTATATATATAAACCACCCCGAAACCCTCGATTAGATTGCAGTCTGTAACTCAATTTGGGGGGTCTGTCAATCTTTGCCGAATCCACTACCCTGTGATAGTGTGTTGTGATCTCTCCAGCCACTTAGTGTTAATAAATAGAATCAGTTGGTGCCTGGAACAAGTACCTCTTGGATCAAGCAGGTCATATGTTCACACTTAGTTCAGATGGATAGACAGACGCCTGGGAGTGTTTGATGGGGACAGTGTAGAGGGAGCTTTACTCTGTATCTAAGCCCGTGCTCTACCTGTCCTGGGAGTATTTGATGGGGACAGTGTGGAGGGAGATTTACTCTGTATCTAACCCCGTGCTGTACCTGTCCTGTGTGTGTTTGATGGGGACAGTGTAGAGGGAGCTTTACTCTGTATCTAACCCCGTGCTGTACCTGTCCTGGGAGTGTTTGATGGGGACAGTGTAGAGGGAGCTTTACTCTGTATCTAACCCCATTCTGTACCTACCCTGGGAGTGTTTGATGGGGACAGTGTAGAGGGAGCTTTACTCTGTATCTAACCCCGTGCTGTACCTGTCCTGGGAGTGTTTGATGGGGACAGTGTAGAGGGAGCTTTACTCTGTATCTAAGCCCGTGCTCTACCTGTCCTGGGAGTATTTGATGGGGACAGTGTGGAGGGAGATTTACTCTGTATCTAACCCCGTGCTGTACCTGTCCTGTGTGTGTTTGATGGGGACAGTGTAGAGGGAGCTTTACTCTGTATCTAACCCCGTGCTGTACCTGTCCTGGGAGTGTTTGATGGGGACAGTGTAGAGGGAGCTTTACTCTGTATCTAACCCCATTCTGTACCTACCCTGGGAGTGTTTGATGGGGACAGTGTAGAGGGAGCTTTACTCTGTATCTAACCCCGTGCTGTACCTGTCCTGGGAGTGTTTGATGGGGACAGTGTAGAGGGAGCTTTACTCTGTATCTAGCCGCGTGCTGTACCTGTCCTGGGAGTGTTTGATGGGGACAGTGTAGAGGGAGCTTTACTCTGTATCTAACCCCGTGCTGTACCTGTCCTGGGAGTGTTTGATGGGTACAGTGTAGAGGGAGCTTTACTCTGTATCTAACCCCGTGCTGTACCTGACCTGGGAGTGTTTGATGGGGATGGTGTAGAGCGAGCTTTACACTGATTTGGGATCTTGCTGCAGGATTGGAACTGTGTGACCCTCCCCATCGCCTGGTGGTCACCATCGTTGCTGGTCTGTTTGTTGTGGCCGGTCAGTTCCTGCTGCTGGGACTTGTGGTTATCTGTGGAAGTTGGCGCCTCCTTCAGGTGGTTATCACCGCTCCCCTCGGACTCTTTGTCCTCTACTGGTGAGTGCTTTCTCCCTCCCTCAGCCCCGCTCGCCTCCGACCCTCCTCCCTACCGCCGATTCCTCCTCCCTCCTTCTCCCCGAGCTCGCCTCCTCCCCCTCACCCCGTCTCTCCTCCACCTCACCCCCTCCCTCCTCCACCTCACCCCCTCCCTCCTCCACCGCACCCCCTCCCTCCTCCACCTCACCCCCTCCCTCCTCCACCGCACCCCCTCCCTCCTCCACCACACCCCCTCCCTCCTCCCCCTCACCCCCTCCCTCCTCCCCTCACCCCCACTCCCTCCGCCTCCCCTCCGCACCCCCTCTCCCTCCTCCCCCTCACCCCCTCCCTCCTCCTCCCCCCTCTGCCTCCTCCGCCCCCTCACCCCCTCTCCCTCCTCCTCCCCCCTCACCCCCTCTCCCTCCACCTCCCCCTCACCCCCTCTCCCTCCTCCTCCCCCTCACCCCCTCTCCCTCCACCTCCCCCTCACCCCCTCTCCCTCCACCTCCCCCTCACCCCTTCTCCCTCCTACTGCCCCCCCACCCCCTCTCCCTCCTCCCCCTCACCCTCTCCCTCCTCCCTCCCCCTCACCCCCTTTCCCTCCTCCCCCCACACCCTCTCCCTCCTCCTCCCCCTCACCCCCTCTCCCTCCTCCTACCCTCGCCCCCTCTCCCTCCTCCTACCCTCGCCCCCTCTCCCTCCTCCTACCCTGCACCCCTCTCCCTCCTCCCCCTCACCCCCTCTCCCTCCTCCTCCCCCACACCCCCCCTCCCTCCTCCCCCTCTCCCTCCTCCCCCTCACCCCCTCTCCCTCCTCCTACCCTCGCCCCCTCTCCCTCCTCCTACCCTCGCCCCCTCTCCCTCCTCCTACCCTGCACCCCTCTCCCTCCTCCCCTCACCCCCTCTCCCTCCTCCTCCCCCTCACCCCCTCTCCCTCCTCCTACCCTCGCCCCCTCTCCCTCCTCCTACCCTCGCCCCCTCTCCCTCCTCCTACCCTGCACCCCTCTCCCTCCTCCCCCTCACCCCCTCTCCCTCCTCCTCCCCCACAACCCCCTCCCTCCTCCCCCTCTCCCTCCTCCCCCCTCACCCCCTCCCCCACCTCCCTCCTCTCTCCCATCTCCCTCGTCAGCCCCATTTCCCTCCTCTCTCCTGTCTCCCTCTTCCTCCATATCCCATCTCCCTCGTCTCCTTCCATCCCTCGAGATAGAGAGAGAGGGATTGGAAACAGAGATAGAAAGAGAGGGATTGCAGATGGAGAGAAAGAGAGGAATTGGAAACGGAGAGAAAGAGAGAGAGAGGGATTGGAGACAGAGAGATAGAAGGGAGGGATTGGGGTTGGAGCAATAGAGAGAGGGGGATTGGAGACAGAGATAGAGAGAGAGAGGGATTGGAGACAGAGAGATATAGAGAGGGGGATTGGAGACAGAGAGATAGAGAGTGACTGGAGACAGAGAGATGGAGAGAGAGGGATTGGAGACAGAGAGATAGAGAGAGAGGGATTGGAGACAGAGAGATAGGGATTGGAGACAGAGAGATAGATAGAGAGATAGGGATTGGAGACAGAGATAGAGAGAGAGAGGGATTGGAGACAGAGAGATATAGAGAGGGGGATTGGAGACAGAGAGATAGAGAGTGACTGGAGACAGAGAGATGGAGAGAGAGGGATTGGAGACAGAGAGATAGAGAGAGAGGGATTGGAGACAGAGAGATAGAAGGGAGGGATTGGGATTGGAGCAATAGAGAGAAAGAGAGGGAGGGTATTGGGGATGGTGGGATAGCGGGAGAGAGAGGGATTGGAGACAGAGAAAGAGGGAGATTGGAGACAGAGAGAGAGAGGGGGATTGGAGACAGAGAGATAGAGAGAGGGGAATTGGAGACAGAGAGATAGAGAGAGAGGGATTGGAGACAGAGAGATAGAGGGGGATTGAGACAGAGAGATAGCGAGAGGGGGATTGGAGACAGAGAGATAGAGAGAGGGGGATTGGAGACAGAGATAGAGAGAGGGGGATTGGAGACAGAGATAGAGAGAGGGGGATTGGAGACGGAAAGATAGAGAGAGGGGGATTGGAGACAGAGAGATAGCGAGACGGGGATTGGAGACAGAGAGATAGAGAGAGGGCGATTGGAGACAGAGAGATAGAGAGAGGGGGATTGGAGACAGAGATAGAGAGAGGGGGATTGGAGACGGAGATAGAGAGAGACAGAGACTGGAGACGGAGAGATAGAGAGAGAGAGATTGGAGACGGTGAGATAGAAGGGGATTGGAGACGGAGAGATAGAGGGGGATTGGCAACGGAGAGATAGAGAGAGGGGGATTGGAGACAGAGAGATAGAGAGAAGGGGATTGGCGATGGAGAGATAGAGAGAGGGGGATTGGAGACAGAGAGATAGAGAGAGGGGGATTGGAGACAGAGATAGAGAGAGGGGGATTGGAGATGGAAAGATAGAGAGAGGGGGATTGGAGATGGAAAGATAGAGAGAGGGGGATTGGAGACAGAGAGATAGAGAGAAGGGGATTGGAGACGGAGAGATAGAGAGAGGGATTGGGGATGGAGCGATAGAGAGAGAGGGATTGGGGATGGAGCGATAGAGAGAGAGAGGGACTGGAGACAGAGAGATAGAGAAAGAGAGATTGGAGACGGAGAGATAGAGAGAGGGCGATTGGAGACAGAGAGATAGAGAGAGGGGGATTGGAGACAGAGATAGAGAGAGGGGGATTGGAGACAGAGATAGAGGGGGATTGGAGACAGAGAGATAGAGAGAGGGGGATTGGAGACAGAGATAGAGAGAGGGGGATTGGAGACGGAGAGATAGAGAGAAGGAGATTGGAGACGGAGAGATAGAGGGATTGGGGATGGAGCGATAGAAAGAGAGAGGGACTGGAGACGGAGATAGAGAGAGAGAGAGACTGGAGACGGAGAGATAGAGAGAGAGAGATTGGAGACGGTGAGATAGAAGGGGATTGGAGACGGAGAGATAGAGGGGGATTGGCAACGGAGAGATAGAGAGAGGGGGATTGGAGACAGAGAGATAGAGAGAAGGGGATTGGCGATGGAGAGATAGAGAGAGGGGGATTGGAGACAGAGAGATAGAGAGAGGGGGATTGGAGACAGAGATAGAGAGAGGGGGATTGGAGATGGAAAGATAGAGAGAGGGGGATTGGAGATGGAAAGATAGAGAGAGGGGGATTGGAGACAGAGAGATAGAGAGAAGGGGATTGGAGACGGAGAGATAGAGAGAGGGATTGGGGATGGAGCGATAGAGAGAGAGGGATTGGGGATGGAGCGATAGAGAGAGAGAGGGACTGGAGACAGAGAGATAGAGAAAGAGAGATTGGAGACGGAGAGATAGAGAGAGGGCGATTGGAGACAGAGAGATAGAGAGAGGGCGATTGGAGACAGAGAGATAGAGAGAGGGGGATTGGAGACAGAGATAGAGAGAGGGGGATTGGAGACAGAGATAGAGGGGGATTGGAGACAGAGAGATAGAGAGAGGGGGATTGGAGACAGAGATAGAGAGAGGGGGATTGGAGACAGAGATAGAGGGGGATTGGAGACAGAGAGATAGAGAGAGGGGGATTGGAGACGGAGAGATAGAGAGAAGGAGATTGGAGACGGAGAGATAGAGGGATTGGGGATGGAGCGATAGAGAGAGAGAGGGACTGGAGACGGAGATAGAGAGAGAGAGAGACTGGAGACGGAGAGATAGAGAGAGAGAGATTGGAGACGGTGAGATAGAAGGGGATTGGAGACGGAGAGATAGAGGGGGATTGGCAACGGAGAGATAGAGAGAGGGGGATTGGAGACAGAGAGATAGAGAGAGGGGGATTGGCGATGGAGAGATAGAGAGAGGGGGATGGCAGACAGAGAGATAGAGAGAGGGGGATTGGAGACAGAGATAGAGAGAGGGGGATTGGAGATGGAAAGATAGAGAGAGGGGGATTGGAGACGGAGAGATAGAGAGAAGGGGATTGGAGACGGAGAGATAGAGAGAGGGATTGGGGATGGAGCGATAGAAAGAGAGGGATTGGGGATGGAGCGATACAGAGAGAGAGAGATTGGGGATGGAGCGATAGAGAGAGAGGGATTGGGGATGGAGAGATAGAGAGAGAGAGGGACTGGAGACGGAGAGATAGAGAAAGAGAGATTGGAGCCGGAGAGATAGAGAGAGAGGGTTTGGAGACGGAAAGTTAGAGAGAGCAAGAATGGAGATGGCGAGAGAAGGATTGGGGATGGAGAGAAAGTGGGAGCAGGATTGGAGATGGAGAGAGAGAGTGGGATTAGAGACATGCAGATAGAGAGAGCGGGAGAGATTGGAGATTGAGAGATAGAGAAAGAGGGATCAGAGACAGAGATAGAGGGGGAGAGGGATAATAGATGGAAACCGAGTGAGGGGATTGGAGATAGAGTGGTATTGGAGATGGAGGGATAGAGAGAGGGATTGGAGATGGAGAGATAGAGAAAGGGGGATCAGAGACAGAGAGATAGAGCAGGAGAGAGGGTTTGGAGATGGACAGATAGAGAGAGAGGGAGAGCTTGGAGACTGAGAGAGAGAGAGATTGGAGATGGAGAGATAGAGAAAGGGGGATCAGAGACAGAGAGATAGAGCAGGAGAGAGGGTTTGGAGATGGACAGATAGAGAGAGAGGGAGAGCTTGGAGACTGAGAGAGAGAGAGATTGGAGATGGAGAGATAGAGAAAGGGGGATCAGAGACAGAGAGATAGAGCAGGAGAGAGGGTTTGGAGATGGACAGATAGAGAGAGAGAGGGCTTGGAGACTGAGAGAGAGAGAGATTGGAGATGGGGAGAGAGCAAGGGATTTTCGATTGACAATGAGAGATGGATACGAGATGGAGAGATAGAGAGAGAGAAGGTTTGGAGACTGAGAGATAGAGAGAGATTGGAGGTGGAGAGAGAGAAAGGGATTGGAGATGGAGAGATAGAGAGAGGGGTTGGAGATGGAGAGATAGAGAGAGGGATTGGAGATGGAGAGATAGAGAGAGGGATTGGAGATGGAGAGATAGAGAGAGGGATTGGCGATGGAGAGATAGAGAGAGGGATTGGAGATGGAGAGATAGAGAGAGGGATTGGCGATGGAGTGATTGAGAAAGGGATTAGAGGCAGAGATAGAGAGAGAGGGATTATAGATGGAGAGTGAGAGAGAAGATTTGGAGACAGAGAGAGTGATTGGAGGTGGAGAGAGAGAAAGGGATTGGAGATGGACAGATAGAGCGAGAGAGAAAAAGATAGGAGACGGAGGGACAGATTTGGTCGTTCTCATTCCTACGTCTGCCTGGAGTTCTCTCTCATTGCCCCTCTCTCACTCCCTCCCCTCAGTTGTCCACGGGTCTTGCTGGAATCCCCTCGCTGGCTGTTGGCCACCAATCAGATCGCTGAGGCGAAGAGGGTGCTGACACTCATCCTGGAGAAGAACGGACAGACCCTGGACCGAGAACCCTTGGAGTTGGAGGAAACCTTCTCCGGTAAATCTAAATCCTGAGGGGATCCCATCGGAGCGAAAGGACGGCTTGGGGGCTGGGGGGAGAGTGGCGGGGGGGGGGGGGGGGAGAGTGGGTGTGGTGGGGAGAGGTTGGCCATTTGGCCCATCACGTACGTACGTGCTGGCCCACTCCGAGCTATCCAGCCTAATCCCACTCGCCAGCTCTCGTTCCGTTGCGCCTTGGTCACGGGATCTCAAGTGAAGACGCGAGGGTTTTTCAACGGCGATGAGGGTTTCTCCCTCAGGTTCCAGTCCCCCAAAGCCCTCTGGATGAGAAAGGCACTCCCCGGCTGTACGTTCATCCCTGGCGCAAAATCTACGCGCTCCTGTGATTGACCACCCTCAGAATTTGAGACACCTCCATTTTATCTCCGCTCAGCCTCCTCTGATTCCGCACCCCCCCCTCCCCCGGCCAATCCAAACTTTCCTCCTTGGTTAAGTGCTCCACTGCTGGCAAATCCTATGTCACTCTCGCCTCTGGGCTCCACAGTGTGGTGACAAAATTGTTGCAAACGTGACGGTCAGAACCTCGCAGGGTACTCCAGCTGCAGTCTAACTACTGTTTTGTACAGTTCCACTGAGATCACCCAGCCTTGTATCCGATGCCCCCAGGGGGTTGGGAGTTGGGGGGTGGGGGAGGGGGGGGGGGGCGGTGCAGATCGGAGAAGCCGGGACTGCTTCCCTCGGAGGAGAGAAGGTTGGAGAGGAGATTTGATTGAGGTTGTTCAGAAAACTCGAGGGGAGGGGAGGTGGGGTCTGGGACAGAGAGCAGACTTGGAGAAACTGCTCCCGTTGGAGGGAGTTTGAGGAAGCGGAGGGAGGGGGGGTTCGAGGCGATCGGTAAGAGGAGCGAGGGCCACAGACGAGGAGAGATTATCTCAAGCGGCGAGTGGTCAGGGTCCGGTAGGCGCTGCCCGAGAGGGTAGGGGAGGGAGGAGGCAGGTTCAGTCGAGGCGATCGACAGGGAATCGGACTGTTACCCGGAAAGGGGGAATGTGCAGGGTAAAAGTGTGATACGGAGACCGGAACTGTACACGGTACTCCCGGTGTGATACACAGACCGGAACTGTACACGGTGCTCCCAGTGTGATACGGCCACTGGAACTGTACACGGTGCTCCCAGTGTGATACGGAGACCGGAACTGTACACGGTGATCCCAGTGTGATACACAGACCGGAACTGTACACGGTGCTCCCGGTGTGATACGGAGACCGGAACTGTACACGGTGCTCCCAGTGTGATACGGAGACCGGAACTGTACACGGTGCTCCCGGTGTGATACGGAGACCGGAACTGTACACGGTGCTCCCAGTGTGATACGGAGACCGGAACTGTACACAGTGCTCCCAGTGTGATACGGAGACCGGAACTGTACACGGTGCTCCCAGTGTGATACGGAGACCGGAACTGTACACGGTGCTCCCGGTGCGGTATACAGACCGGAACTGTACACGGTTCTCCCGGTGCGATACGGAGACCGGAACTGTACACGGTGCTCCCGGTGCGATACACAGACCAGAACTGTACACGGTGCTCCCGGTGTGATACGGAGACCGGAACTGTACACGGTGCTCCCGGTGTGATACGGAGATCGGAACTGTACACGGTGCTCCCGGTGTGATACGGAGACCGGAACTGTACACGGTGCTCCCGGTGCGATACGGAGACAGGAACTGTACACGGTGCTCCCGGTGCGATACGGAGACTGGAACTATACACGGTGCTCCCGGTGTGATACGGAGACTGGAACTATACACGGTGCTCCCGGTGTGATACGGAGACCGGAACTGTACATGGTGCTCCCGGTGTGATACGGAGACCGGAACTGTACACGGTGCTCCCGGTGTGATACGGAGACTGGAACTGTACACGGTGCTCCCGGTGTGATACGGAGACCGGAACTGTACACGGTGCTCCCGGTGTGATACACAGACCGGAACTGTACACAGTGCTCCCGGTGTGATACGGAGACTGGAACTGTACACGGTGCTCCCGGTGTGATACGGAGACCGGAACTGTACACGGTGCTCCCGGTGCGATACGGAAACCGGAACTGTACACGGTGCTCCGGTGCGATACGGAGACCGGAACTGTACACGGTGCTCCCGGTGTGGTTGTATTTCTCCCCCTCAGTATTCCTGAATCGCAGGCCTTTTTCTCCTGTGCTCCCTCCCCTGCAGACTTGGACCTGGACTACCCTCCGAACCAAGCCCCCTCCCAGCAGTCCATCTGCCAAGTGTGGAAGAGCCGGAATATTTGGAAGAATACCGTCATCCTGGGATTCACCACGTGAGTATCGAGCCTCCGGAAGAAGGGGACCTGCAGCCCCTGGGGCGGGGGGTGTGGTGGGAGGGAAGAGGGAATTCCAGGGGCTGGGGGAGGGGGAATTCTCCCTCGCCTCCATCTTCCTCGGGAGAACCCTTGTTCTGAAACTGTGCCCCCCCCTTTCTTTTAACCCCCTTTTCTCTACCTTCATTTGTCCTGGCGCTGACACTCGTTCCGCTATAATCACATTCTGCTTTCTTACCTTGATGCCACCATTTGCACCTTCTCTGGTCCTTAAGCTTGATGCCGCTATCCACACCTTCTCTAGTCTTTAACCTTGATGCCACCATTTGCACCTTCTCTAGTCTTTAACGTTGATACCGCTATTCACACCTTCTCTAGTCTTTAACCTTGACACCGCTATCTGCACCTTCTCTAGTCTTTAACCTTGTCACCGCTATTCACACCTTCTCTAGTCTTTAACCTTGTCACCGCTATCCGCACCTTCTCTAGTCTTTAACCTTGATGCCGCTATCCGCACCTTCTCTAGTCTTTAACCTTGACACCGCTATTCGCACCTTCTCTAGTCTTTAACCTTGTCACCGCTATTCGCACCTTCTCTAGTCTTTAACCTTGATGCCGCTATCCGCACCTTCTCTAGTCTTTAACCTTGTCACCGCTATTCACACCTTCTCTAGTCTTTAACCTTGATGCCGCTATCCGCACCTTCTCTAGTCTTTAACCTTGACGCCGCTATCCGCACCTTCTCTAGTCTTTAACCTTGACGCCGCTATCCGCACCTCTAGTCTTTAACCTTGACGCTGCTATTTGCACCTTCTCTAGTCTTTAACCTTGACGCCGCTATTTGCACCTTCTCTAGTCTTTAACCTTGATGCCGCTATCCGCACCTTCTCTAGTCTTTAACCTTGACGCCGCTATCCGCACCTTCTCTAGTCTTTAACCTTGACACCGCTATTTGCACCTTCTCTAGTCTTTAACGTTGATGCCGCTATTCACACCTTCTCTAGTCTTTAACCTTGACACCGCTATTTGCACCTTCTCTAGTCTTTAACGTTGATACCGCTATTCACACCTTCTCTAGTCTTTAACCTTGACACCGCTATTCGCACCTTCTCTAGTCTTTAACCTTGTCACCGCTATTTGCACCTTCTCTAGTCTTTAACCTTGATGCCACCATTTGCACCTTCTCTAGTCTTTAACCTTGATGCCGCTATTCGCACCTTCTCTAGTCTTTAACCTTGTCACCGCTATCCGCACCTTCTCTAGTCTTTAACCTTGATGCCGCTATTCACACCTTCTCTAGTCTTTAACCTTGACGCCGCTATTCACACCTTCTCTAGTCTTTAACCTTGACGCCGCTATCCGCACCTTCTCTAGTCTTTAACCTTGTCACCGCTATCCGCACCTTCTCTAGTCTTTAACCTTGACACCGCTATTCACACCTTCTCTAGTCTTTAGCCTTGATGCCGCTATCCGCACCTTCTCTAGTCTTTAACCTTGATGCCACCATTTGCACCTTCTCTAGTCTTTAACGTTGATACCGCTATTCACACCTTCTCTAGTCTTTAACCTTGACACCGCTATTTGCACCTTCTCTAGTCTTTAACGTTGATACCGCTATTCACACCTTCTCTAGTCTTTAACCTTGACACCGCTATTCGCACCTTCTCTAGTCTTTAACGTTGATACCGCTATCCGCACCTTCTCTAGTCTTTAACCTTGTCACCGCTATTTGCACTTTCTCTAGTCTTTAACGTTGATGCCACCATTTGCACCTTCTCTAGTCTTTAACCTTGACGCCGCTATTTGCACCTTCTCTAGTCTTTAACCTTGACGCCGCTATCCACACCTTCTCTAGTCTTTAACCTTGACACCGCTATTCGCACCTTCTCTAGTCTTTAACCTTGATGCCGCTATCCGCACCTTCTCTAGTCTTTAACCTTGATGCCGCTATTCGCACCTTCTCTAGTCTTTAACCTAGTCACCGCTATCCGCATCTTCTCTAGTCTTTAACCTTGATGCCGCTATCCGCACCTTCTCTAGTCTTTAACCTTGACGCCGCTATTTGCACCTTCTCTAGTCTTTAACCTTGACGCTGCTATTCACACCTTCTCTAGTCTTTAACCTTGATGCCACCATTTGCACCTTCTCTAGTCTTTAACCTTGTCACCGCTATCCGCACCTTCTCTAGTCTTTAACCTTGTCACCGCTATTCACACCTTCTCTAGTCTTTAACCCTGACACCGCTATCCACACCTTCTCTAGTCTTTAACCTTGACGCCGCTATTCACACCTTCTCTAGTCTTTAACCTTGATGCCGCTATCCGCACCTTCTCTAGTCTTTAACCTTGACGCCGCTATTCACACCTTCTCTAGTCTTTAACCTTGATGCCGCTATCCGCACCTTCTCTAGTCTTTAACCTTGTCACCGCTATCCGCACCTTCTCTAGTCTTTAACCTTGATGCCGCTATCCGCACCTTCTCTAGTCTTTAACCTTGATGCCGCTATCCGCACCTTCTCTAGTCTTTAACCTTGATGCCGCTATCCGCACCTTCTCTAGTCTTTAACCTTGACGCCGCTATTCACACCTTCTCTAGTCTTTAACCTTGATGCCGCTATCCGCACCTTCTCTAGTCTTTAACCTTGACGCCGCTATCCGCACCTTCTCTAGTCTTCAACCTTGTCACCGCTATTCACACCTTCTCTAGTCTTTAACCTTGACACCGCTATTTGCACCTTCTCTAGTCTTTAACCTTGACGCCGCTATTCACACCTTCTCTAGTCTTTAACCTTGTCACCGCTATTTGCACCTTCTCTAGTCTTTAACCTTTACGCCGCTATTCACACCTTCTCTAGTCTTTAACCTTGACGCCGCTATCCGCACCTTCTCTAGTCTTTAACCTTGACGCCGCTATCCGCACCTTCTCTAGTCTTTAACCTTGTCACCGCTATTCACACCTTCTCTAGTCTTTAACCTTGTCACCGCTATTTGCACCTTCTCTAGTCTTTAACCTTTACGCCGCTATTCACACCTTCTCTAGTCTTTAACCTTGACGCCGCTATCCGCACCTTCTCTAGTCTTTAACCTTGACGCCGCTATTCACACCTTCTCTAGTCTTTAACCTTGACGCCGCTATCCGCACCTTCTCTAGTCTTTAACCTTGACGCCGCTATTCACACCTTCTCTAGTCTTTAACCTTGTCACCGCTATCCGCACCTTCTCTAGTCTTTAACCTTGACGCCGCTATCCGCACCTTCTCTAGTCTTTAACCTTGACGCCGCTATTCACACCTTCTCTAGTCTTTAACCTTGATGCCGCTATCCGCACCTTCTCTAGTCTTTAACCTTGTCACCGCTATCCGCACCTTCTCTAGTCTTTAACCTTGATGCCGCTATCCACACCTTCTCTAGTCTTTAACCTTGATGCCGCTATTCACACCTTCTCTAGTCTTTAACCTTGACGCCGCTATCCGCGCCTTCTCTAGTCTTTAACGTTGACACCTCCGATGTTACCAGCCCCACCCGCTGAGCTTTTCCAGCATTTTCTGTTTCTGTTTCGGATTTCCAGCACCTCCGGTATTTTGCTTCTGTTCCTCCCACCTCCCCGGTCCAACCTCCTCTCCCCCGAGGGGAACAGTCCCGGACTTCTCCGATCTGCCCACCTGACTGAGGTTCCTCGTCCATGGAACCATTCCCGTGAATCTTTTCCCCGCTCTCTCTCTCTCCCTCTCCGACACATTCACCTCCTTCCCCAGGACTGGACACAACGCTCCAGCTGAGGCCTAACCAGTGTCTTATACAAGTTCAACATAACCTCCCTGCTCCTTGTACCCTCTGCCCCTATTCATAAAGCCTAGGACACTGTCTGCTTCATTCACCGCCCTCCCCGCCTGTCCTACCACCTCCGATTGATCTAGACACAGAAATGCCCAGTTCCCTCTGCTGCCCCTCTCCTGTAGACATGTCCCTTGTTATTTTACATTGACCCTTGTTCTGCTCTTACCACCTTCTGCTTTCTAACCTTGTCGCCGCTATCAGTACCTCCTCTAGTCTTTATCGCTACCATTAACACCCCCTTTAGTTCATTAAATCTTGCTTCTTACATTCACACATGGGATGTTGACATCCCAAAAGGATAGAACAGTCCGCGTTCTACCCACCGAAAGGAACCACTTTGCTCTCAATGTCCAAACTCCCTGTGATAATCCCTCTCCCTCTCCCTCCCTCAGACCAAGCCTGCCAACAAGAGAGGAGAGGGGAGGCTTGTCGGATGGGGTAGGGCCCTGTACCCATCGGAGATTCGAAGAACGAGAGGGGATCTGAGCGAAACAGGTCAGACCCTGAGGTGCGGGGCTCCACAGGGTGGAGGCCGAGATGAAGTTTCTCCCCCAACAACCCCCCCCTCCCTCCCAAAATTCGTGGGGTAGAATCTAGAATGAGGTGGGGGAGGGGAGAAGGTTGGGAGCCGGGGGGGGGGGGGGACGCGGTTTGAGAATAAGGGGTCTCCCGTCGGAGATGGAGACGAGGAGGAATTCCCTCTCTCTCGGAGGGAGGTCAGTCTGTGGAACTCTCTCCCCCCCCCTCTCCCCCCGCCGAGAGAGAGAGCGAGTGGAGGCCGGGGTCACTGAATATATTCCAGGCTGAGTTAGACGGAGGGAGTCCAGGGCTTTTGAGGAGGGTGGCGGTACAGCCAGTAAAGCTAGGATTCCGAGAATGGGGTAGCAGGCTGGAGAGGGGCCGAACGGCCTAGCCCCTTCCTCCGAAGCCCTGAGGCCTCGGATGGGCATGTTTGGAAGCCGGGGTTCGAGAAACGGGCGAGGGGGATGCCGCCGGGCCTCAGTTGCATGGGCGTCCAGAAGGCTTTGGATAAAGTTCCCCGCGTGAGGCTTTGACGTGCAAGCCCGTGGAACTCTGGGTGGTGGTGGAGTGGGGTGGGTGGTGGTCGGACAGTTGGCATCACCGCCCCCCACCCCACCCCCCCACCCCCACCTCCACCCCCACCCCCCACTTGCGTTCTCCTCCTCCCGCAGGTTTATCGGACACGGCATAAACCACTGCTACAGAACCTTCCGGTACAACGTGCGGGGCACCCAGTCGGGGTTGTACCTGATGTACCTGCTGTCGGCGGGCAGCGGAGGGTTGGCATGCCTGGCACTTGGCGTGACGGTCGATCGCTTCGGACGCAGAGGCATCCTTCTCCTCGCCATGACCCTCACCGGTCTCACCTCCCTTATCCTCCTGGGACTCACCAAGTGTAAGTTGACTCTCTTCTACTTTTGAGCCCGAGGGCGAGCGTTCTTTGCGGAGGATGGGGGGTGGTTGTTGGTGTGGGAGGGAGGAGTGGCGTGCGGGTGGGCACGGTGGGGGGTTGGGTGTTCCTGTCTCCCCTTTAGCCCCACCGACACCACCCCCCCCTCCCCAATCCTTCCACAGTCCTCCGCCCCCCACCACCCCACACACACTCCCCTGTATCACCAATCCTTCTCTGACCCCTCCTCCGGGTTGACCACCCTCCCTCAAGCGACCCTCGCCAGTCCCGTTCCACTCGCTCCAACATTGGCGGCCGGGCCTTCAGCTCCCTGTCCTGGGAGTGTTTGATGGGGACAGTGTAGAGGGAGCTTTACTCTGTATCTAACCCCGTGCTGGACCTGTCCCGGGAGTGTTTGATGGGGACAGTGTAGAGGGAGCTTTACTCTGTATCTAACCCCATGCTGTACCTGTCCTGGGAGTGTTTGATGGGGACGGTGTAGAGGGAGCTTTACTCTGTATCTAACCCTGTGCTGTACCTGTCCTGGGAGTGTTTGATGGGGACAGTGTAGAGGGAGATTTACTCTGTATCTAACCCCGTGCTGTACCTGTCCTGGGAGTGTTTGATGGGGACAGTGTAGAGGCAGAATAACTCTGTATCTAACCCCATGCTGTACCTGTCCTGGGAGTGTTTGATGGGGACAGTGTAGAGGGAGCTTTACTCTGTATCTAACCCCGTGCTGTACCTGTCCTGGGAGTGTTTGATGGGGACAGTGTAGAGGGAGCTTTACTCTGTATCTAACCCCGTGCTGTACCTGCCCTGGGAGTGTTTGATGGGGACAGTGCAGAGGGAGCTTTACTCTGTATCTAACCCCGTGCTGTACATGTCCTGGGAGTGTTTGATGAGGACAGTGTAGAGGGAGATTTACTCTGTATCTAACCCCGTGCTGTACCTGTCCTGGGAGTGTTTGATGGGGACAGTGTGGAGGGAGCTTTACTCTGTATCTAACCCTGTGCTGTACCTGTCCTGGGAGTGTTTGATGGGGACAGTGTAGAGGGAGCTTTACTCTGTATCTAACCCCGTGCTGTACCTGTCCTGGGAGTGTTTGATGGGGACAGTGTAGAGGGAGCTTTACTCTGTATCTAACCCCGTGCTGTACCTGTCCTGGGAGTGTTTGATGGGGTCAGTGTAGAGGGAGCTTTACTCTGTATCTAACCCCGTGCTGTACCTGTCCTGGGAGTGTTTGATGGGGACTGTTGAACGTGAGGAGAATGTGGGACCCATGATGATATATTTAAGGGAAAGCTGGACAAGCAGATGAGGTAGACAAGAGAAGAGGGAATTGGGCAGAGGAGAGAGCGGGAGCTCTAGAGGGGGTTAGTGTGGAGCACAAACAGCAGCACCAAGCAGATGGGCTGAATGGCCTTATTCTGTGCTTTGGACATCCAATGTGAGGCAGCAGCTGATTGGAAGGCCAGCTGAGTGAAGTGGGACCATCTTCGTTGCGATAGTGACCATTTGTTGGAGTTTGGCCTGAAAGAGGTAGTTGGGCTTGAAGGGGGGGAGGGAGTTCCAGGATTTTGTCCCTGTGTGGTGTAGGTACACCCACAGTGCTGTTAGGGAGGGATTTCCAGGATTTTGTCCCTGTGGTGTAGGTACACCCACGGCGCTGTTAGGGAGGGCGTTCCAGGATTTTGTCCCCTGTTGTGTAGGTACACCCACGGCGCTGTTAGGGAGGGAGTTCCAGGATTTTGTCCCCTGTGGTGTAGGTACACCCACGGCGCTGTTAGGGAGGGCGTTCCAGGATTTTGTCCCCTGTGGTGTAGGTACACCCACAGCGCTGTTAGGGAGGGAGTTCCAGGATTTTGTCCCTGTTGTGTAGGTACACCCACGGCGCTGTTAGGGCGGGAGTTCCAGGATTTTGTCCCTGTGGTGTAGGTACACCCACAGTGATGTTAGAGAGGGAGTTCCAGGATTTTGTCCCTGTGGTGTAGGTACACCCACAGCGCTGTTAAGGAGGGAGTTCCAGGATTTTGTCCCCTGTGGTGTAGGTACACCCACAGCGCTGTTAGGGAGGGAGTTCCAGGATTTTGTCCCTGTGGTGTAGGTACACCCACGGCGCTGTTAGGGAGGGAGTTCCAGGATTTTGTCCCCTGTGGTGTAGGTACACCCACAGTGCTGTTAGGGAGGGAGTTCCAGGATTTTGTCCCCTGTGGTGTAGGTACATCCACAGCGCTGTTAGGGAGGGAGTTCCAGGATTTTGTCCCTGTGGTGTAGGTACACCCACGGCGCTGTTAGGGCGGGAGTTCCAGGATTTTGTCCCTGTGGTGTAGGTACACCCACAGCGCTGTTAGGGAGGGAGTTCCAGGATTTTGTCCCCTGTGGTGTAGGTACACCCACAGCACTGTTAGGGAGGGATTTCCAGGATTTTGTCCCTGTGGTGTAGGTACACCCACAGTGCTGTTAGGGAGGGAGTTCCAGGATTTTGACCCAGCGACAGTGAAGGAATGGCCGATATATTTCCAAGTCGGGATGGTGAGGGGCTCGGAGGGGGAACTTCCAGGTGGTGGGTGTTCCCCATGTGTCTGCTGCCCCTTGTCCTTCTAGACGGTAGCGGCCGTGGGTTTGGGCGGCGCTGTCGAAGGAGCCTTGGCGAGTTGCTGCAGTGCATCTTGTAGATGGTACACACGCTGCTGCTACTGTGCGTCGGTGGGTGGAGGGAGTGAATGTTTGTGGATGGGGGGCCGATCGAGCCGGGGGGGGGTGCTGCTTTGTCCTGGACGGTGTCGAGCTGCTCGAGTGTTGTGGCAGCTGCACTAATTGGTGGATTCAGAAAGGTCGGCAGGAACGCTCCTGGGATTATTTCTCACTCCGTGATTCCAAGATGGCCACTGTCCACTAACAATCCCCGTTCCTTGTCACTTTAAACAATTCCATTCAACAACCTCTGCACCAGCCCTGTTAAACTGCGCGGCGCTCCCTCAGCACTGACCCTCCGACAGTGCGGCTCTCCCTCGGCACTGACCCTCCGACATTGTGGCTCTCCCTCATCACTGACCCTCCGACAGTGCGGCTCTCCCTCAGCTCTGACCCTCCGACACTGCGGCTCTCCCTCAGCTCTGACCCTCCGACAGTGCGGCTCTCCCTCAGCACTGACCCTCCGACAGTTCTGCTCTCCCTCAGCGCTGACCCTCCGACAGTGCGGCTCTCCCTCAGCACTGACCCTCCGACAGTGCGGCTCTCCCTCGGTACTGACCCTCCGACAGCGTGGCTCTCCATCAGCACTGACCCTCCGACAGTGCGGCTCTCCCTCAGCGCTGACCCTCCGACAGTTGCGGCTCTCCCTCAGCACTGACCCTGCCGACAGTGCAGCTCTCCCTCAGTACTGACCCTCCGACAGTGCGGCTCTCCCTCAGCACTGACCCCTCCGACAGTGCGGCTCTCCCTCAGCACTGACCCTCCGACAGTGCAGCTCTCCCTCAGTACTGACCCTCCGACAGTGCGGCTCTCACACGGGGTTACGTTTGCTTGCGGTATAGACCGTCTTTGTGCCAATCTTGCTGACCTCCTTGTCTCTCTCTGTGTCTCTCTCTTGCAACCCACCCCCCCTCCCCTCAACCCCCCCCTCCTCTGCAGATCTGAACGATGCCGCTATTATGACGTTCTCGATGCTGGGCCTGTTCTCCTCTTGCGCCGTCTCCATTTTAAGCATCTTATTCTCGGCAGAGGTGATACCAACGGTCATCAGGTGAGAGGTCCGGGATCTTGTCCCCCACTGTACCGAGTGCTCATTGTAACTCTAAGCTGAGGCTTCTAATGGGGCCTAGTCCAAGGGGCTGATGGTAGAGAGACCCTCTCTCCCCCCGCCCTTGGGAGAAATGCGGCTGAGGGTCACTCACCACCCATCGGCCAGGGTCCACTTAGCCCTGAGTGTCAGCGAAACAATGTCCCCGGGACCCGGTCCATACCGGGGTGTCAGCGCTGAGGGAGAGCCTCAATGTCGGAGGGTCAGTGCTGAGGGAGAGCCGCACTGTCGGAGGGTCAGTGCTGAGGGGAGAGCCGCACTGTGGGAGGGTCAGTACTGAGGGAGAGCCGCACTGTCGGAGGGTCAGTGCTGAGGGAGTGCCGCACTGTGGGAGGGTCAGTGCTGAGGGAGAGCCGCACTGCCGGAGGGACAGATTTCCTGCTGTGTATTTGTTCTGTTGATCTTGTTGTGTTTCTCTCTGGTTTCCAGGGCGAGGGCCTGGGGCTGATCCTGGCGTTGGCCTCGATCGGGAAGCTGAGCTCCCCCATCATGGAATCTGCACAACCAGCATGGCTACTCCTCCACCATGTGGTGTACGCCTCCTTCGCCATCCTCTGCACCCTCTGCTATCATGCTGCTGCCCGAGAGTAAGCGCAAGTTCCTGCCCGAGTCCCTCAGCGACGGTGAGCGCTACCGCCGGCCCCTCACTGCTCCGCCGGCGCCGAGACCACGTCCCCCTGCTCACCGCCCCCAACCCCACCATCTGACACCCATTCCCCACCCCTCCCCGTCCCTCACCGTGGCCCCATCTCTCTCCCTGACCCCCTCACCCCGCTCGCTGACCCCTCACCCCCGCTCTCTGACCCCTCACCCCGCTCTCTGACCCTTCACCCCCCGCTCCCTGCCCCTTCACCCTACTTCCTGACCCCTCACCCCGCTCTCTAACCCCTCACCCCCGCTCCCTGACCCCTCACCCTGGCCTCTAACTCCTCACCCCTCTCTCTGACCCCTCACCCCGTTCTCTGACCCTTCAGCCGCTCTCTGACCCTTCACCTGGCTCGCTGCCACCTTCATCCCACTCCTGCCCCTTCACCCCGCTTCCTGACCCCTCACCCCACTTCCTGACCCCTCACCCTGCCCTCTAACTCCTCACCCTACTCTCTAACCCCTCATCCCGCTCCCTGACCCTTCACCCTGCTCTCTGACCCTTCACCCTGCTCCCTGCCCCTTCACCCCGCTTCCTGACCCTTCACCCCGCTTCCTGACACCTCACCCTGCTCCCTGACCCCTCACTCGCTCTCTGACCCTTCACCCGCTCTCTGACCCTTCACCCCACACCCTGACCCCTCACCCCACCCCCTGACCCCTCACCCCGCCCTCTAACTCCTCACCCCACTCTCTAATCCCTCACCCTGCTCCCTGACCCCTCACCCTGCTCCCTGACCCCACTCTCTGACCCTTCACCCGTTCTCTGACCCTTCACCCTGCTCCCTGACGCTTCACCCCGCTCCCCGCCCCCTCACCCTACTTCCTGACCCCTCACCCCACTCTCTAACCCCTCACCCTGCTCCCTGCCCCCTTTTCCCCCACTTCCTGACCCCTCACCCTACTTCCTGACCCCTGACCCCGCTCTCAAAACCCATCATCCCACTCTCTAACCCTCACCCTGCTCTCTGACCCCTCACCCCACTCCCTGAACCCTCACCCCACTCCCTGAACCCTCACCCCACTCCCTGACCCCTGACCCCTCTCCCTGACCCCTCTCCTTGACCCCTCACCCTTTTCCTGACCCATCACCCCTCTCTCGGACCCCTCACCCCTCTCTCTGACCTCTCACCCTGCTCTCTACCCCCTTATCCAACTCTCTGACCCCTCACCGCTCTCCTGACCCAACCCTCTTGCTAACCCCTCACCCCTCTCCCTGACCCTCACCCCCACTCTGTAACCCCTCACCCGCACTCCCTGACCCCTCACCCCCGCTCTCTGACCCCTCACCCCGCTCTCTGACCCCCTCACCCTGCTCTCTGACCCCCTCTCCTGCTCTCTAACCCCTCACCCCACTCTTTGACCCCTCACCCCTCTCCCTGACACCTCACCCCTCTCTGACCCTTCACCCTGCTCTCTAACCCCTCACCCCACTCTCTAACCACTCACCCATGCTTTTACCCCTCACCTCATTCTGACCCCACTCTCTAACTCCCTGACTCCACTGTCTAAGCCATGATCCCACCCTCTAACTCCTGACCCCAACCCCTTACAACCCCCAACTCCCTGAAACCCGAACTCTGACCCATTCACCCTGATATCTGACCCCACTCTCTATCCCCTCACCCCACTCTCTGACTTCATTATCGAACTCCTGACCCCAACCCCCTGAACCCACTCTCTGACCCCTCACCCCTCACCCTGACCCTTCATCCCAATCTTTGACCCCAGTCCTTGACCTCACTCCCGGACCCCAGACATTACTCCCTGACTCCTGACCAGTCTCTGACTCCTGACCCCATTCCCTAATACCCTGACCCCACACTGTGACACCACTCCCTGAACCTCGGGCCCTGACTTTTGACCCCAGCACTGTTTCCTGACCACCAATCCATGACCATTGACCCCAGCCCCTGACGCTTGATCCTGGTCCTTGACCCTAGTCCCTGATGCCTGACCCTCACCTCTGACCATAGTCCCTGAAGCTTGACCTCAATCCCCTGACCCCAGCCCTGTACCCCTGACCTCTGACCGCAGTCCTATTACCCCTGACCCCAACCCCTTACCCCCTGACCTCAGTCCCGTTACTCCTGAACCCAGCCCCTTACCCCCTGACCCCAGCCCGTTACCCCTGACCTCGACCCCATTACCTCTGACCCCAGCCCGTTACTGCTTAACCCAGCCCCGTTAAACCCCTGACCTCAGCCCCGTTAACCCCTGACCTCAGCCCCATTACCCCTGACCCCAGCCCGTTACCCCCTGACTTCAGCCCAGTTACCCCTGACCCCAGTCTGTTACACCTGACCCCAAGCCTATTACCCCCTGACCCCAGCCCCTTACCCCCTGACCCCAGCCCCTTACCCCTGACCCCAGCCCCGTTACCCCTGATCTCAGCCCCGTTACCTCTGACTCCAGCCCCTTAACCCCCGACCTCAGCCCAGTTACCCCCTGACCCCAGCCCGTTACTGCTGACCCCACACTGTTACTCCGACCCCACTCCATGACCCTACATCATGAAGCCTCTCACTGCCTGACCTCTGAACGACCTCCCTCCCTCCCTCACACCTAACCGCCCCCCCCCCCCCCCCACCCCCATTGTTCCCAGATCCCGGACCCCAATCTCTGCCCCCTTGACACCAGACTCTAAATCCCTGGAGCCTTTTCATAATCCATCCCCCCCCCGCCCCCCCAGCCCGCCCTCTCCACCTTCCCTGACCCCTGACCCCACTCCCTCCCTGGACCACTCGTTCCCCTGACCCTGACACTCACCCTGATGGGCGCCTGTGACCCCACGTGGGAAATAACCCCGTCCTCAGGACCCACAACCCCCAGGCCGGGCAGTGCCCCCTCCCTGCCCTCCGATCCTGACCCAGTGACCTCCCAACGCCTGAACTCAGCCCCCTCCCCCTCTGTCCCCCTCCCTCCCCACTCTCCGCCCCCCCTCTCTCTCCCCCTCTCCCTCTCTGCCCCCTCTCTCCCCTCCCTCCCCCTCTCTCTCTCTCTCCCCCTCTCCCTCCCTCCACTCTCCGCCCCCCCACTCTCTCCCTCTCCGCCCCCTCTCCCTCTCCGCCCCCTCTCCCCTCTCTCCCTCCCCCTCTCTCTCTCTCTCCCTCCCCCTCTCTCTCCCTCCCTCTCTCTCTCTCTTTCTCCCCTCTCTCTACCTCGATCCCCCTCCCCCTCTCTACCTATCCCTCTCTCTCCATCCCCCACTTTCTCTCTCTCCTTCTCTCTCTCCCCCTCTCTCTCTCTCTCCCCCTCTCTCTCTTCCTTCCCCTCACTCATTCTCTCTCCCCCTCTCCTCCCCTCCCTCTCTCTTCCCCCCTCTCTCACTCTCTCTCCCCCCTCCCCCTCTCTCTCTCCCTCTCTCTCCCCCCTCCCTCTCTACCTCTATCCCTCTCTCCATCCCCCACTTTCTCTCTCACTCTCTCCCCGCACCCTCTCCCTCCCTCTCTCTCTCTTCCTTCCCTCACTCTCTCCCTCTCCTCCTCTCTCTCTCTCCCCCCACTCCCCCCTCACTCTCTCTCTCCCCCTCTCTCGACTGCATTTCTCTGCTCCCAGCTGACCCGATATCTTACCCACCGGTCAGTAGGTGGATAAACTCCGGAACGATGCGGTGAGCGAAGGGGATTGGAGCGGGACCCATCGATTCGGATCCTCTGCAGTGACTCGGACCCTCCCTCCCTCCCTCCCTCCATTCCCCCCCCCCACCGCCGGTCCTTGTATTTCACGAGGATGTTTTATAAGTGTACAGCTCATGCATTTCCGAAAAATAAAACTATAATTTAAAAATACGGCCGGAGCCCTCGAGTCTTCAGTGCCACAGCTGCTCGAAATCGTTCGTCCTCATCCGAGAGCGAGAGGTCAGGGGGGTCGACAGTCGGAGGGTCAGCGCTGAGGGAGAGCTGCACAGTCGGAGGGTCAGCGCTGAGGGAGAGCCGCACTGTCGGAGGGTCAGTACTGAGGGGAGAGCCGCACTGTCGGAGTGTCAGTGCTGAGGGAGAGCCGCACTGTCGGAGGGTCAGTGCTGAGGGAGAGCCGCACTGTCGGAGGGTCAGTGCTGAGGGAGAGCCGCACTGTCGGAGGGTCAGTGCTGAGGGAGAGCCGCACTGTCGGAGGGTCAGTGCTGAGGGAGAGCCGCACTGTCGGAGGGTCAGTGCTGAGGGAGAGCCGCACTGTCGGAGGGTCAGTGCTGAGGGAGAGCCGCACTGTCGGAGGGTCAGTGCTGAGGGAGAGCCGCACTGTCGGAGGGTCAGTGCTGAGGGAGAGCCGCACTGTCGGAGGGTCAGTGCTGAGGGAGAGCCGCACTGTCGGAGGGTCAGTGCTGAGGGAGAGCCGCACTGTCGGAGGCTCAGTGCTGAGGGAGAGCCATACAGTCGGAGGGTCAGTGCTGAGGGAGAGACATACAGTCGGAGGGTCAGT